>WSYQ01000642.1:0-98539 GCA_011426435.1 Lysiphlebus fabarum
TTGATTACTCATGTGATGATTTATTTTGATTACTCTGTTTATTTAATTTTTTTTTTTTTGTGTTTGATTTGCGTTTATTCATTGGTTATATATATATTTTTATTTGATGTAAATTATCTTTTTAATTACAGATCAATCATGTTGAGATTTGGATTATTTCTTTGTGTGCTTTTAGCAATTGAAGCTAATGCTGAATTTTGTTACAATGAAGTCGATCATGCTTGCAGTTCAATGCTAACAAGTAATATATTTCTTATCAATAAAATGATTATTTTATTTTATTTTTTTCTTCTTTGGTAATTGATAATAATTTTTTTTATTATCATTATTAATATATATTTTTTATTTTGTTATTAAGGTGGATCGCAATTGGCAAGTTGTAATGCAAAATATGGACATATTATGGATTTAGAACCAGAACTTCAATCATATGCAAATGCACATATTGAAACAAGTTTTGATTATTTATTAATGTCAACACATTTTGGTAGTTATGAAGCAAATCGTGATGGATTTAAAGGATATTTCCGTAAATTATCAGATAAAGCATGGAAAGAAGGAATTGAAATTATTAAATTTATTACAAAACGTGGTGGTAAAATGAATTTCAATCAACCACCTCGTTCAAAACCAACTGTAATTATTATTTATTTATTTTATATATAATTTAACAACAATATTTAATATTTATATAAATTATTAATGAGTATTTTTTTTGTTTATTTTAAAGATGGCTAAAAAATCAACATTTGCATTGAATGAATTAAATAGTTTGGCAAGAGCATTAGATACTGAAAAACAACTTGCTGAAGAAGCATTCCGTATTCATACACAAGCTCTTCAACATTCAAAACTTGATCCATCAGTTGCTCATTATCTTGAAGAAGAATTTATTGAAGGACAAGCTGATACAGTCAGAACACTTGCTGGTCATACAAGTGATCTTACTAAACTTTTACGTGTTAAAGACAATTCATTGTCTGTATTTTTGTTTGATGAATATCTTCAAAAAACACTTTAATTTAAAATAAGTATAAAAATTCTTTTTTTTTTTTTCTTTATTATTCATTTATTACAATTTTTTTTTCATTAAATTTTCATTATATTATCAAATAATGATTTATTGTAATTGTATAATTTTTTTCTTTATAAAATAACAATAAATAAAATATATTATAAACATACATTATAATTTATTATTAATTAATTATTAATTTATAATTTTTATTGGTAATGATAAGGTAGAAATTTATTTAACTTCAATCAACAAAGTAAATGACTGTTTGATCACTCAAAAAAAAAAAAAAAAAAGAAAATACTTGAAAAAATATTTTTGTATTATATTGACCTTTTAAAAATATAAAATAAAAATATATTATACTAAATTAAATATATAAAAAAAAACATCAATTAATTAGCTGATATAATTAAATATTATTATTAATATTGTTTTAAAAAAAAAAAACAATATCAAGTCAAATAATTTATACATATGGCCGCCAAGTGAGACGTGTTTTGTTGTTGTGTCATCCAAATTCCACAATTGGAATTGGAAAGGTGGAATATCTTTTTCAACTCCCACTTCACATACGGTACATTATTTATTATTCACGACATTTAACATACATATATCCATACATGTAATAAATGGAAGTTATTAAAAAAAAAAATACACAGGTGTATCAAGACAAAACACCAATACGTTGATCATCATCTGTAAAAAAAAGTTTGATGACGAATTAAACTTAAAATTTCTCTCTTTTCCTCCACCCACTTCAATAAAAACAAAAAAATAATTTTTTTTTTTGATAAAAAAACATACAAGGATTACAAATATTATTATATATTGTTATAAAAATATAAAATTTTAAATTGACACATAAAAAATAGTGTATTATTTTAACTGTCAAAAAGTGTTAACACGTACACATGATCCAGGTAAAATTTTACATTCTAAAAACAAGTTGTTATTATATTATTTATAAAAAAAAAGTGTTAAATTACAATTATATTTAATTACATTAAGAAATTTATTAATATATAATAATAAATAATATTAAATTAATTATTGTTTTTCTATAAAAAAAAAATATAAACATAGATAATCAATTAGTCACCAATGTGTTTGACAAGTTGGTAAGGTTTTTTTTTTTTTTTTATCTATTTTATCAAATTAAATAGATAAAAAATTAACAAACAAAAAAATATTAATATTTATTTTAAACATGTGGCTAAATATCTTATAGATATATTTTTTTATTTTACTGATTATTTACTCTTGAGTTAACCTGATAACATGGTAATGATAATAAAAAGAAAAAAAAAGACTAATTATAGTTACTACTGTTACACTTAAGTAAGATACAAAAATAATGCTAATAATAATAATAATTTTCTTGTATTTTTTTTCTTTTACAGTTTATTGAGTTTGATACATCTGGTTATTTATAAATATATAAATAATAATAATGAGTATTGAATAATATGTCATGCAAATGAGTATTTATCAATCAAAAAAAATAACACAACAATTAACAAATAAATTAAATATAAACGATATAATATTGTCTGTTTGGGAATCAAGTATACGTCGTGGAAGAGTTATATTTGACGTTAAAACAATATCAATCGACGAGCTGGCTCTTTTAGGAAAATTAGAGGAGGCAAACAGGCTCATTGAGTCTGATGTCAAATCATATAATTCATTGCAGGGTATCGATGGAAATAATAGAAAATTATCTGATGCAACATCAGCATCAGGATCAGCATCAGCATCAAATGGTGATGGTGATGATGATAAAGATGATAATGATATTAATAATACAAAAAAATGTGATGTACCAAGTGATGGTGAAGTGGATGTATGGAAAAGATGGGGTCATATTGTAGCTGATTGGGATAATTATTGGAAAAAACATAAAGATATTATTAAAGATTTAGTTAAACAAGGAATTCCACATCATTTTAGGTAATTTTTTTATAAATTATTATAAATAATTATAATATAAATTTAATAATTTAATTTTAATAAAGGGGTATTGTATGGCAATTACTATGTGGTGCTCATGATTCACCAGTTAAAAAACAATTTGCTGAATATATAAAATCAACATCAGCATGTGAAAGAATAATACGTCGTGATATTGCACGTACATATCCTGAACATGAATTTTTTAAAGAAAAAGATGGTTTAGGACAAGAAAGTTTATTTAATGTTATGAAAGCATATAGTCTTCATGATAGAGAAGTTGGTTATTGTCAAGGTTCTGGTTTTATTGTTGGTTTATTATTAATGCAGGTAAATAAATAAATAAATAAACTAAACTAAATAAAATTATTATTATTATTATAAATATAAATTAAATTATTTATAAATTAAATTTTAGCAAATGCCAGAAGAAGAAGCATTTGCAATACTTGTTGCATTAATGCAAGAATATCGTTTACGTGATATGTTTAAACCAAGTATGGCTGAACTTGGTGTATGTATGTATCAACTTGAACATCTTGTAACAGATACATATCCAGAATTATCA
The DNA here is from genome assembly GCA_011426435.1 of Lysiphlebus fabarum. Lineage (NCBI taxonomy): Eukaryota > Metazoa > Arthropoda > Insecta > Hymenoptera > Braconidae > Lysiphlebus > Lysiphlebus fabarum. The sequence continues at coordinate 3,537 of WSYQ01000642.1, forward strand.
GCACATTTTATTGCACAAAGTTTTCATACATCAATGTATGCATCATCATGGTTTTTAACATTATTTACAACAGCATTAAGTCTTCCATTAGCATGTCGTATATTTGATGTATTTTTAATGGAAGGTATGGAAATAATATTTAAAGTTGCACTTGCAATGCTTGAACTTGGTAAAAATGATTTATTAAGTTTAGATATGGAAGGTATGTTAAAATTTTTTCAAAAAGAATTACCAGGACGTGCTGAAAATAAGCCAGATTATCTTATGAATTTAGCATATAATATGAAAATAAATACAAAACGTATGAAAAAATTAGAAAAAGATTATACTGTATTAAAAATGAAAGAACAAGAAGAAATGGTTGAATTACGTCGTTTAAGAGCTGAAAATCGTTTATTACGTCAAAGAACAGAATTATTAGAAGCTGAATCAGCTGAATTAGCTGATCGTTTAGTTAAAGGACAAGTATCACGTGCTGAAGAAGAAGAAACAACATTTGTTGTACAACGTGAACTTGCTGCATTACGTCATACACATTTAGAAACAAGTCATCAATTAGAACAAGCACATGAAGAATTACGTTCAATGTCAATGTTTTTAGAAGAAAATATATCATCAAAACAATCATCAATTGATGAAATATCATTAAAAGCTGAAGTATTATCACAAAAAGAAGATATGATTGAATGTTTACAACAAGAATTAGTACGTGTACGTTTACATGAAGCTGAAAATGATGCAACAATACGTGATTTACGTAGTAGAATACAAGAACTTGAACAAGATAAAAAAACATTACGTGAATCAACACCAGATAATTCAGTTGCACATTTACAAGAAGAATTAATTGCTGTTAAATTACGTGAAGCTGAAGCAAATTTATCATTAAAAGATTTACGTCAAAAAGTTAATGATTTAAATATATCATGGCAACGTCATTTACAAGAACATCGTTCATCACAATCAGTAACATCAGCTGATTCAACACCTAAAAAATTATTATTTTGGGAAAATCGTGGTCATGAAATACAAAAATTAGAAGAAGATTTAATGTCAACAAGAGTTAGAGAAATGGTTGTATTAAGTGAAGTTAAAGAATTAAGATTAAAATTAATGGAACTTGAAACACAAGTACAAGTTGCAACAAATCAATTAAGAAGACAAGATGAAGGTGAAAAAACATTAAGAGATGAACTTGAATTATCAATTGCCAAAGAAAAAGAATTATCATGTAAATTAAGAGAACAAATGCATAAATATACTGATTTAGAATCAAAAATGAAAGATGATACTATGATGGCTAGAATACGTGATGCTGAATATGCACAACATGTTGCTGAATTAACACAAAAAATATCATTACTACAATTAAAAGTAAATATCATTAATATTTATCATTATTAAATTCATTTATTTATAAATTAGAAATTTTAATTTTTTTATTTTTTTATTATTTAGAATGAAGAAATGCATGCTGAGGGTGAATTAAGAAATAATCTTGATGACAGTGAAAGAGTACGTGATTTACAAGATAAAGTTGCTGAATTAAAAGCTGAGGTATATTTAAAATTTTTTTTTTTTATTATCAAGAGGCACGGTAGTGCCTCGTGTCAAGTGTGAGAAAGACAATAATATTCGAAAAAAAAAAAATGAAAACGAAAAGGCACTACCGAGACTATTATACACGAAATAGAGGTAACCATAACCCTTGCTAATATTTGAAAGACTAATTTTAATATTATAAATTAATTATATCAAAATTTTATTCAGTGTGATTACGAAATTTAATATCAGTCTTTTTAATAAAAAAAAAATTAAATTTTTAACTTGCATATTTTTTTTTAAAAGTAAAATCAATTTTTCTAAATTGCGTTTTTCGTAAAATTATTTCATAAGTCCAGATTTTTGTTATTATGTTGGTAACATATCTAGCTTATGTTTATCTTGTTTATAATTCAGTTTCATTTATTATTAATTTATTTTGTTTAATTTATTTTAGTCCAGATTTTTGTTTTTATGTTGGTAACATTATAACAGCATTTATTTTAAATCAATATAAACAAAAAGAAAATAAAATAATAAATCTAAATAAATAATAAATAATAAATAACAATAATTAATTTATTTTAATAAACAAAAATGAAATAAAATAAATTAAATTAAAATTTATAAATATATAGGGGATACTGAGGGCAAATTCAATATTTTTTTTTTGGAGCTATATGATAGATAAATGCGTGGCAACCCAACGTATATATTTATTAGACTGTTTCAAAAAAAAAAAATATTTTTTTTTTTCTTTTCCCACCCCTTAAAATGTTAGTACTCATCGAGACAAACCATGTACTATTTTTTTTTTAATGTCGCTCATTGACTTTTAATATTTTCCATTCAAAATACATGTAACCAGAGTGCTCGTTTCGTACTTTTGTTTATAACTTGATCAATTTTCAAGCTAGAGACTTGAAATTAGGACCATTTGAAAGCTTAAAAAAAAAGCTTAGAAAAAAACATTATAAAAAAATATCTAATCAGCGGTTTTTTGAATAAAAAATGTTATTAATGTTTATTTGTAAAAAAACGAAAATTTTTTAATTTATAGACTTCTAAGTATTTATTAAAAAAAAAAAATTCAACATATAATATATAATATTTTAAGCTTTTTAATGGAGCTTTCTAAATATTCAATTAGTTTTTAAATATATTAATTATTTTACAAGTTATCATTATTTGTTTATAAAAAAATTGCATAAATAACGCTGTTTTTTTTTTTTTTCAATATTTGATAATAAAATTTTTTTTTCAATGTTTTCTTTAAAGCTCTTTTTTAAGCTTTCAAACGGTCCTAATTTCAAGTCGCTAGCTTGAAAATTGATCAAGTTAAAAACAAAAGTACGAAATGAGCACTCTGGTTACATGTATTTTAAATGGAAAATATTAAAAGTCGATGAGCGACATTAAAAAAAAAAAAAAAAAAAAAAAAAAAAAAATAGTACATGGTTTGTCTCGATGAGTACTAACATTTTATAGGGTGGGAGAAGAAAAAAAAAAATATTTTTTTTTTTTGAAACAGTCTAATATTTATGTGTATTTATGTTATTTAAATACAATAAAGCTATAGAAACTTTACAAAAAGATGTGATATCTAACAAAAAACAAAAATTAAAATTTTATGTACAAAAGAAGTGTCAAGTGTTCGAAATGTGATGTAATTAATTTTGCTATTAATTAATTTTTCATATATAGATACATATACAATATATAACATATGATACTATATAGAAAAACCAAAGAAGAAAATTTATTTTTGATTCATGTAAGTTTAAATTGTTAAATGAAAAAAAAAAAAAAAAAAAAAAAAAAATTATACTTGACCCCGCTTTATATAAGATTAAATAATATTGGCTTAAAATTTAACTACGCGGGGTCAAGTATAATTTTTTTTTTTTTTTTTTTTTTTTTTCATTTAACAATTTAAACTTACATGAATCAAAAATAAATTTTCTTCTTTGGTTTTTCTATATAGTATCATATGTTATATATTGTATATGTATCTATATATGAAAAATTAATTAATAGCAAAATTAATTACATCACATTTCGAACACTTGACACTTCTTTTGTACATAAAATTTTAATTTTTGTTTTTTTGTTAGATTTAATTACACATAAAATATTAATAAGTGTGTTTTTTTTTTCTTTTTTAAATTCATCATACATTGATCAATATGTTTATTCATTAAATGAAATTTTTATTATTATTTTATTTTTTTAAAATCATATGTTTAATTAATTCATTAATTCATGTATACCTTTTAGTTTCCTACACCAATAACAAGTCCAGAGACTGAGCCTTGGCGCTGGCTCGAGTAAGTTTATTAATATTAAAAAAATCATCCGAGTATGTTTTTTTTTTATATACTTATATAATTTTATTTCAACTTTATGATAACATTTGATAAATATTTGTGTCATCATTGTCTTGTCAGTAGCATATTATCTTAGTAAATAAATATTTATTTTATTTATTTAAATAATATTTAATAAAATTATAGGTATAAAACAAGTGCTTAGTATTGATATTTAATTTTTTAGTTTTTATTTTCAAATAGCTTGTATGTAAAATAGAAAAATCTAGGTGTGTGCATGAATTTTCAGGTTTATCAACAACTTGATGCATCAATGGAATTAATTATATATTTTTTATATTATTATTATTAATATTATTAATGTTTAATTAATTTAATTATATTATTTTTTGTTTAACAGATCATGAGGATGAAAAATAGCAAACGTCAATGGACTGATTCGACTGAAAATATTGGTCGTAATTTTAGTATTGATACTGAGAGTGAAGGTGATGAAAAAGATTTACGTATTTGTATACAAGATCATAATATTAGTGGTACTGTATCAAATACACCAAGACTTTAGCATAATTCATATTATAATTATCATATTAAAATGATAATTTACATATACATCACGATGTCAACCCAATTTGAAAAAAGAAAAAAGAATTAATTTATAGACACAATACAAAGTATTGAATTATTATTCGCATTTAGTTATTTAGATAATAATTATCTAAATTAAATATTTAGAAAATTTGCTCCGTATAATTTGACTTAAAAAAAATGAATTATCTTTTTTAATTTTGTTTAATTAGTATTGTTTTTTTTTTTTTAACAATCAATTATTTATCTGTTGATCAGTTAATTTTTCTTTTAAAAATTAAAATAAAAAAGTATTTATTATTGTTTTAAAAATTTTATATCTTCCAATATCGATTAATCCTTTATTAAAGGGGCCAATTTTAAAATCAATATTTATTTTTTATTATTATTTTTAACATAAAAAAAAAAATATTTTATCGTTATTAAAGATAATAAGTTTTCTTTTTTTGAATTTTATTTAACGATCGCAATATTTGTTAAGATTAAATATAATAAACTTAAGCTAATATGATATAAAAATTTTTAATACCAAATGCATGTCATTTAATTTATTAACAAAAAAAATTCATAAAACAATGAAAAATTTATAAATATCATTTAAAATAATTGTAGTTTATTTATTTCGAATTAATATATGTGTAAAATATTACATTGTAGATGAAAAAATGAAAGGAAAAAAAAAATTGTAATAACATTTTAAATTTTTAAAAATTAAACTGTAATAGTTTTAGAATTATTATTATTTTTTTAAATTTTATTATTATACATTAATTTAATGCACAATTATTATAATATTTTTTAATTATTGTTTAACGTACTTACACAGTTTCTAAATTTTGGATCTGAAATAAAAAATAAATAAATGTGTTATGAGCACAATTAAATTTGTTAATAAATTTTATTTTTTTTTAAATTAATATTTATTAATTTTTTATTTACCTCTTGTAATTTTTGAGATTCAAGTGTCATTAAATCATTTATTTGACTTTGAATTCTTTCACGTAATGTTGTATTTTCAACATTTTCAATTGATATTTCTTTTTGTTGTTTTTGTATACGTATATCAGCTAATTCAGCATGAAGAGCATCAAGTTTTATTTGTATTGAATCTATAAAAAAAAAAAAAAAAAAAAAAAATCAAAAAATAGAATATATACTTAAATATTAAAAAATAAATTATAATGTTAATTATTTGGTCCATTATTTGATATAATTATAATACCTTTTTGAATTGATACTGTTGGTGCATCACAATAATTATCTGGTATAATATATTCTGAATGAAATGAATTTTCAACTTTTGGTATTTTTTGTTCTGTATTAATTGTATCATCATTATTACGTGATTGAAACATATCACGACTAAATTCAGTAACAAGTTCATTACAATTATTTGTATTTAAATCTGGTTTTGAACGTTCAGAATAACCAACTTGCATTGAATTTGAATCAGATATATGACTGTCAGCTGATAATCTACTAGTATCATCAATTTCAACATTTATTCTTTGTTCATCATCATCATCTTCACTATCACTAACAGCTTCACCAAATATTTCATGTTCAGCAATATCAACATTTTCAATTGAATTACCATTATTACTATCATGTCCTTTAACAGTACCAGAATTTGTAATAACTTTATTTGTTTTTGTTGTATCTTCATCATCACATATAACTTCCCATTGTACTTTAAATGCATCATTATCAACACGTAATAAACGTTTAACTTCTTTTTCAATTTCAGGTGCTTCAACATATTTTTTTTTTAATGTTTTACGAAAACGTTTTTTACGTACATTTTTAACTGGTGGTGTTATACCATGTGGCCATAAAAATTTTTTATCAACTTTATTTGGATCTTTTTTTTTTTTTTGTATTGTTGTATCATCTTCATCTTTACTTAAATCATCTTCTTCACGACAAAGTAACATTTGACATATATCTGCTGTTTTATAAAAACTTTTATTATCAATTGTTTTTAATGATTCAACAATTGTTGGTAAATCAACAAGTTTACCATGTAAAAACCAATGATCAAATCTAACTTCACCATAACGTATATCATTATCATTAGGATTAGGATTATTATCAAGTTTTATTGATAATCTATCTTTTAATGGTGCACCAGATTGTAAAAGTTCTCTTAGTACTTTTGCTGGTTCCTAATAATATATAAAAATATATAATTTTATAAATTAATAATTAAATCAGAAAGTGAGTAACCTAAATTTGATAAAACGACATTTTTTTTTTTTGAATTTATTACCGGTGGAAATCTCATGATGAATTGATACTCCAAATCAACAGGAGGATCACCACGATGTTTGCTACTATCTGCATTTGAATGACGATTTGATTTACTCATTTTTTATAATTCTTTTATAATCAAGTTAATAAACAAAATATCATTATGACATGACAGACATTTGCTTGCATTTGCTATACATATATTTTGCTCTGTTTTGCTCTATCAACATACTATTATTATTTAAGATCGATTTTCATGAATAATGGCGAATCACATGAAAATACAGCCTTAAAAAAAAGCGGGAAAAAAAATTATTTTTAAATTTAAATTTGAATGAAAATAAAAAAAGTATATATATTATGAAAAAAAGCAAATAAATTATGATAGTTTTAGGATAAAAAATAATTAAGTTAATTATATATTAAATTGAGGTGCTAATTTAATTTTTATTTTTTTTTATAAAAAAACACTGTTGCATACAATTAATACATATATAAATATTTTATCGTCGACATTATTTATTTGAAATAATAAATATTTGATAAATTAATTATCACACAAATATAAATATAGTAAATATTATGAATTAATAAATTCATTGTTACTAAATTTACTAATATAAAGAATTTTTTTTTTTTTTTTTTTCACAAATTAAACAATGACTCATATTACTAATAACACTGATAAAATAATTCAATATTTATTCACATTAAATAATTATATTATTGAGTGTAAATTCATTGTGCAACAATAAATTTTCCAAAATATTAATTATTTAATTATACTGATGATTTTAATTATTGTAATCTTTATATTTGTATATTTAATATTTCTATTTGTTTATTAATTTTTTTGCGTTCACTATATGCGTTTACTGTGCAACAATAAATTCAATTATAATTTGTCAATTCAATGATTTAATTTAATTTATTTTCGATACAAGTATATATATTGATAAAAAAATTGCACCTGATTATATATTTATAATCGAAATTTTTATCGAAATTTTCTCTACAAATATATTGTATCTATTTATTACGAATAATTGCAATGATATATACTTATATGTTTTTTTATTTTGGCAGATGAAATTTTTTAGTATTTGAATTTAAAAAAAAATGAGCACTTGTTTATACTTGAAGAATCACCGAATGACTGATGTCACTCTTCAGTTCAATATATACCATACCCCGATGTCATTTGCAATGGGGCAATGCTTCTTGAAGCCACGTAAGCCTTATTGTTAAACTAAAAATAATATTATATATGTATATATACTTGTATAAAAATTAATATTTCAATAACGAGTGAAAGAAAGAGAGAGAAAGAAAGCATTAAATCACAATTAAATTATTCATTTAAAGTTGTTTCAACTTTTTTCAGAATCATGTCACGCAATCATAAATCGACAATATTTATAAAAATATTCGAGGGGATTTTCATACAATAATATGCAGTTTTATATATATATAAAAAAAAAATCTATATTAATCTTTAAATATATATTTATAACAATAGAAAATAAATAAAAATTGGAAAAAAATAATAACTCGAATGCGACATCGATGGTTGCAAAGGAAAGCTGCAATATATAATATATAATTTTGATTTGATAAGATAATGTTTATTGTTGATTTATACATATATTAATAATATTATTTGTATTACCAGAAAGAAATTCAACTTTTCGCAAGAAACTATTTTATATATTTAAATTTTTATTTTTATTTTCACTTAAAAGTTTATTTTCCCAACACCATTTTTTTTCATACATATTGATTTACCCTCAATATTATTAACCCCTATTATTAATAACTGGTATAGATATATATAATATTTAAAAATTTTTTTTTTTTTTTTTTCAGTTAATCTTCATTGAGTTCATTGTTGATTAACACAGCAACATCAGGATTATCAAGCATACTCACATGATTACCATCAATAAAATGAGTTACAATTTTACCTTGAGTTATCTGTAAATAAAAATATATAGAATTATAAATAAAAAAAACATCAATTTAATAATAATAATAATAATAACATTTAAAAAAATAAATAAATAAATAATACCTTGCTTAGTCCATAATCATCAGTTGAAAAATTAATCATTTTTTTTGTCGGTTTTAAAAGAACAATTGATGTTTTTAATAAAGAAACATCTGCAGAAATATTATAATTTTTAAGAGCAATAAATCTTTTATACATAGATGTATAAATATTTTTTTGATATTCATGTGATATATTTAAATTATTTTGTGGTAAATAATTCATTAATATATTTAATTTATCATTCCAATTATTTAATTTATTCAATTGTAATTTTATATCATCAGGAATTATTGGATCAATAATACTCATAATATAAATTATAATACTTGTTTGTAATTTATCATCAGATGAAAATTCAAGTACTTCATTATTCATTTTTTTTATAAATTCAGGTGAACCATCAATTAATATTAATTTAATATTATTTATATTTTTATTTTCAAGTTGTCTTATTAATTCAATTGCAATTACACTACCATATGAATATCCAACAATTATTAATTTACAATATTTATTGTAAATTGATAAAACATGCTGAAAAATTTTATATGAAAAATAATTATAATTAAATTTTTATTAATTAATTAATTAATTATAAATATACTTACAGGTAATAAATCAGCTGCCATTTGTGATATAGTTTTTATATTTTTTATATTATCATCATTATTATCAATTTGTAAACAAGTTACTGATGAATTAATATTTAATGATAATTTATTAAATATATCACTTGTACCTTGTGCACCAGGTATTAATATAACATGATTATTTTTATATTTATCATCATCAATACTTGATAATTTAATACATATTTTATTATTATTATTTTCATTGCCCAAAATTTTAATTAATAATTTTGTTCCAAAATCAATATCTTGTTTATCTTTATCATTCATATTAGATGATGATTGAATTGATAATAATTTATCAAATGTTAAATTCCAAATATCATTTGGTGTTAAAAATATATTAAATTTTTCTTGTAAAATTTTTTTAATTTCAGTTAATAAAATTGAATCTAAACCAAGTTCAACAAGTGTTGTATATTTTCTTATTTTTTTAATATCATTAAAACCCATTATTTTAAGAACAGTATCAACAATATTTAATTGTTTTTCATTAGCATTATTATATGTAATTTTATTATTTTTTGGTACAATCATACTTACAACTGTTGATTTTTTATTATTCATTATAAATTCATTTAATATATTTAAACAAGATAATATTGGTTGTCTAATTGTACCACAAAATTGTAAATTTTTATTATTTTCATCAATTTTTGATACTAATCCAACATCAGCAATACCACCCCATTGTATTGCTAATGCTGGTAAATTATCATTACATCTTTTTTCACAAATATTTTCCATAATTGAATTTGCCATTGCATAATTGGTTGATCCAGCTGTTGAATGACTACAAACAATTGATGAAAATACAACAAAATAATTTAATGATGGACACATTTTTCTTGTTAATTTATCAAATATTATTGTTGACCATCCTTTTGCAATAAATGTTTGTTTAAATGTATTTTGTGTATGATTTAATAATAATTGATCGTTCCATTCAGTTGCAAGATTAAATAAACCATCAATTTTAGCAATTTTTGTTGTTTCATTAATAATATCAATACAATCATTTTCATTATTAACATTTTTATCAGTTATTATATTTATATTGATATTATTTTTTTTCCATATATCAATATGCATTTTTTGATAACCATTTTTAATACCTTTACGTGATGTTATTGTTATATATTTTGCACCACATTCAATTAGCCAATTTATTAATTCCATACCAAAACCACCAAGACCACCAAGTACTAGATAACTACAATTTGATTTACAATAAAATTTTGAATAACCTTGTAATATTTCATTACTCATTATTTCATCTTGAATTTTTATTACAATCTGTTTAATATAATTTGAAAAAAAAAAAAAAAAAGAATAATTAATTAATTAATCATTTATATTAATTGTTAAAAATAATTTATATATAATTTTTTTTACTTTTTTTTTTCATTACCTTTTCAGTTGTTTTTTCATTGATAATATTATCAAAAGCTGTATTAATTTGTTCACGTTGATAAATAATTTTATCTAATGGTACAATAATATCATTATTAATACCATAATTTAATAATTCATGTATTTTTTTAATTTTTAATAAATTATCATCATCATTAATAAATAATAAATCATTTATTGATAATGAATAAAAAAATATATTTTTATTATCAAAATTATTAAATGATAAAATATTATAATCATTAATATTTATAAATGTACCATAATTTTTTAAACAATTAAATAATAATTTATCATTTGATATTAAATTAAATATAATATCAACACCTTTACCATTTGTTTTTTCAAGTATTAAATTTTTAAAATTAATATCATTATAATAACCAATTTGTTTTTCATTTAAATTTTTATATTTTTTCATTATTTTTATACGTTCTTCAATTGTTTCAACAGTTATAAATATATTACAATTTTCATTCAATGATAATACAATTGCTGATTGTCCAATAATATCATAACCATTATTAATTAATATATTTGAATTTTTTTTAATTTTACCATAACAATAAAGACCAAGATATGATATAGAATATGCATATGGAATTGTTACAGCATCTTCAAGTTTCCATTTATTTGGTAATTTCCATAATAATATATTATTATTATCATCATCATCATTATTAAGATAATTTGTCAATGAACATTTATTTGTTAATCCCATAATTTTTTCATTATTATTATTATAACCAGAAAATTCAAATCCATATTTAAAATTATTATTAATATTATTTAATTTAATATTATTTGTTGATGAAAATTTATTAAAATTATTAATTGATGAATAAATAATTTTTAATAAATTTTTATTATGATTTTTTATTGGTCCTTGAATCCATTGAAAATTTAATAAATTATTATTAAAATTTTCTTCAATACAAATATGTTTATGATTTTTCATTGTTAATTTTTTATATTCATAATTTCTATATGAACCCCATAATTTATTATTTAAATTATTATTATTTTTATCAATACGTAATATATTAATAATTAAATCTAAATTTAATTGTTTTTTATAAATTTTATTATTAATATCAAAATTTGGTGCATCTGATGATTGTATTATAATACCACGAACAATATTACCACCAGGTTCTTTATGTAAACATTTTAAAAAACCTAATAATCCAGAATAATAACATTTTTCACTGACTAATAATATTCTTGAATTATTATTATCATTATTATTATTTTCAATATTATTTTTTATTAATTTTTTAACATCTTCAATCCATGAAAATTCATAATTATTAATTTGTACAATATTATATTTTATTTCATTAATATTATTATTAAATTTTTTTAATAATAAAAAATTTGTTGTTTCATTAATTTTTTTATTAATAATAATTTTTAAATTATTATTATTATTATTATTTATAAAATTTATTAATTCATTTGAATTATTATTATTATTATTTTCAATTGTTATTATAAAACCATTATTTTCAATTGTTTCAATAAGATATTTATTAATTATTGATAAAAGATTTTTACCAATTAATATATAAGTTGATTTTTTTTGATTTTTAAATTTTTCAATATTCATAATATTTATTGATGACATATTATCATCATCATCATCATCATTATTATAATTATTAATTGATATATCATTATCAGTAATAATATTTAAATTAATTTTTTTCATAAGTATATTATCAATAAATTTATTAATTATTGGTGTTAATAATTCATCAGTATTATCAATTTTATTAATATATTCAATTATTGATAATTCAGATTTAATTGAATTTTCAATAGCCAATTGTATACCAATACGTAATCCATTTATTAATGATATTATTTCATCATCATTGTGATAAATAAATTCAACTGTTTCAAGTACTGGTTCATAAATAATAATATTTTTTTTAATTATATTAAATTCAAGTCCTTGCATTTCAATACCATCAGTTGTAATAACATCAATTTTATCATTGTAATAAAATTGTAACTCTAAATAAACAAATAAATAAATAAATAAATAAATAAATGAAAAAAAATATTAATTTTTAAATTACCTTTTTTATTATTACAATTATTATTATGTAATTTTGTATCAATAATTAATTGTTTAATTGACATTGGTATTAATAAATTTCTTGTTTCTAAATATAATAATTTAATTTGCATAATATTATCTAAAAATATTATCCAATTATCAATCCAATTAATAACACCATAATTACGTGATAATGATGAATTATTTAAACATTGAAAATCATTAGAATAATTATAACCACGTAATTTAAATTCATTATAAATATCTTGTTTTTTTAAATCATCAATATTATTATTTGTTATATTATTATCAAATTTTTCATTTGATAATAAATTATTATAAATATTTATAATTCCAGTAACAATAATTTCATCATCTTGTGTAACTTTAAAATTTCCATCATCTAAAAAATTAATAATTATAATTAAATTTTAATATAAAAAAAATATAAAATTAATTAAATTTTTTTTTACCTTCATTTATAATAATTTTAATATTAAATATTTTATCATAATCATTTAAAATTGTTGTTTTATAAAATTTAATATTATTAAATATAACTGATAAATTATTGTATAATTTATCATTAATAATACCAAATGTTTCCCATATTAAATAAATATAAAATGATAATGGTATTATATTATTATTATTAATAATATAATTTTTAATAAATTTATATTTATCATTATTATTAATTTTAAATTCAATTGTTCTAATACCTGGTGTATCAAACATATCACGTATTGAATATTTTGGTACATACCAATTATCAGTATGATCCCATTTAATAAGTGGTGATATCATTGGTGTACCTTTTGATACTGGTAAATTAATTTTTTCATATAAATATTCAACAATTGGTTGTTTACCAAATAAATATAATTTACCAATATTATTTAATAAATAATTTATATTATCATTATTATTACGTTGTATTAATGATAAATTTTGTATACTTGTATCAAGTGATGTTTTCATAATTGTTTTTAATATACCATGTGGTGATAATTCAATTGTTATTGCATTATTTGGTATCATTAAACATGTTTCATAAAATAATACTGGATTTTTAAAATTATTTGTAAAATATTCAGCTGATGAATATTTATTTATTTCATTTGACCATTTATTTTTTGGTATTGATGTACTTAACCATTTATTACTTTTTATCATTGGTTTTGGTATTATATTTTTAAGATAATTTAATAATATTGGTGCAGCATTATGTATATAACGACTGTGATATGCAATATTATTTGTATCAATTTTTTTAGCAAATATATTATTATTTTTTAATTTTTTAATAAAATTATCAACTGATAATGATGGACCAGATATTGTTGAATTTTTATTACTATTATGACAAGCAATTTCAATATCAGATGGACATATTTTTAATAAATCTTCATATCCTATAATAAATAAATAAATAAATAAATAAATAAATAATTGAAAAATAAATTTACAATTAGTTAATATTATATTTTATCATATACCTAATCCAACTGATGCCATTGATCCATCAATTGTTTCAATTTCTAATGATGCAATACCACGATAATATGCTGATAATATTGTTTGTTCAATTGTTAATGTACCATCAGCATATGCACATCCTAATTCTCCCATTGAATGACCAATTATTTTATCTGGATATATATTTATTGATTTTAATAAATCAACAAGACCAATTTGTATTGAACATATACCAACAAATGAATTTACTCTGTTATCATTAAATATTTTTTCATCATCATTTAATAATATATCATAAATATTAATATTTTTAATTTTTAATATATCATGACATTTTGATATTGTATTTGAAAAAATTTTAAATTTTAATAAATCTTTTCCCATTGTTGTCCATTGTGATCCCATACCAGAAAATACAAACCAAATTTCATTATTTAATTCTTTATTTAATTCAATATGTTTTGATATTTTTAAATTTTCATTATTATTATTATTATTATTATTTAATATTATATAACCACGATATAAATGACCTGGTATATTATCAGCATAAATATCATGAATTAATTTTATAAATTCAATATCAATTGGTTGATTTTCAATCTGTTAATTAAGTAACAAAAAAAAAATATTTATAAACTTGTTTTTTTTTTTATATTATAATTTTACTTACTTTAGTTAATTGATAATCAACAGCTTCTTTTGTTCTACCAGAAACTAATATAATTCTTGATAAATCATCATTTGGTAAACCATTATTAATTTTATTATTATCATTTGATTTAAGTATAACATGAGCATTTGTACCACCAAAACCTAAACTACATACACCACTTATACCACCATTCCAAATTTTAGGTTCAATTAATATTTGAATTTTACCATTTTTAATTGATTCAATATTATCATTTGGTTTATTAAAATGTAAATTTGGTGGTATTAAACCAGTTTCATTAGCAATAATAATTTTAGCAATTGATACAATACCACTTGCTGATTCAGAATGTCCTAAATTTGTTTTAATTGAACCAACAATTAATGGTTTATTTCTATTAATACATAATGCATTATTAATTGCATTAATTTCTTCAGGATCACCAAGTTTTGTTCCAGTACCATGTGCTTCAATATAAACAACATCATTATTTGATATATTACATTCATCATATGTTTCACGTATTAATTTACAATGCATCATACTTGATGGTAATGTTAAACCACTTTTTTTAAAACCATCATTATTTACTTTAGAATTTATAATTTTTGCATAAATACGTTTTGTATTATTTATTTTTTTTAAATAAATAATACTTATTGCTTCACTACGTACATAACCATTTGCATCAGCATCAAAAGTTTTACAACGACCATCTGGACTTAAAACTCCTAAAGAAATAAAAAATAATATAGGTATACATATGAATTATATGTATATAAATATTTATTGCATTGTTATACCAAGACTAGCAAATTGTAGAGTTATGGTTGGATGAAGGCAAAGATTAACACCACCAACAAGTGCAGAATCACATTGTCCATATTTAATAGCTTTATATGCAGTATCAAATGCACATAAACTTGAACTGCAAGCTGAATCAATAGTATAACTTGGTCCAGTTAAACCAAACCAATATGATATACGATTAGCAAGCATTGCTTTGCTACATCCAACAATGCCATATCCAGCATTAGCCTGATGTTAATTTATATTATTAAGTTTTTTTTTTTATATATGTATTAATGATTAATAATTATTTTAGTTTAAAATTTTTTTTATTATATTCATACCCATTTTTCATGATAATGAAGATTTTTTTCAGATTCAGTAAAACATGATGCAATAAAAACTCCAGTATTACTGCCTCTTAATTTATATGGATTTTCACCAGCATCAACAATTGCTTCATATGCACACTCTAATAAAATACGACACATTGGATCTGTTGCATTAACTTGATTACGATTAATACCAAAAAATGATGCATCAAATTTTTCTATATTTTTTATTTTTCCACTTCTCATTGGTATACCAGTTATATCTTTAATTTTAAATTGAAAATAAATATTAAAAACAAAATTTAACATTATTTTTTAAAATATTAACTTACTATTTTTCCAACGATTATCATTATCAGTTACCATATCAACTTTATTGAATAAATTATTTTTCAGTTCTTCCATATTGTTACATTCAGGAAATCTTCCAGATATACCCGATATAACAATTTCATCAGTAGAATTATCAATTGATGATGAATTGAGACATGTTGATGTTGTCAACTTATGTTGTTCTGCCATTTCGATTTGAAATATGTAGATTTTTTTTTTATTTTTTTTATAAACTCACTGTATTGTCTATGTGACAAACTCAAGATTACTGTGAAATTATTTACTCAAGTCTTTTACTTAAATACAATTATTAGTTATCAACTAGAAACTATCCCACTATTTTTTTTTTTTTTAAAAACATTAAAAAAATTATATCACTTTAAAAAAAAATTTAGCATTTATTTTATTCAAATAAAATAGGTTTATTGTTTGAATGTCATTAGTTTATTTAAGTCATATAAGTTTTTATTTTTATAGTTTTGTTTACTTTTTACTTTGAATTAATTATGATAATTTTATTTTTATTGTTGAATTGATTTAAAAATATATAAAACTTTTTATTGTTATAGTTTTTTTTTTTTTTATTTTTTTAAATATTATAATATTACTATTAAATAATATTTTTCATTTATCAAAATTATAAATTTCATTAAAAAATATTTATATATAATTATAGAAAATAAAAATAAATAAATGTTTATATATTGTCTTATTTTAATTGATTAAAAATATATAAATATATATCAAGGTAAAAAATTATAAAAAAAATAAATAAATTATTATAATTGTCTCATTAATCATTATTCATTGGTTGATTGCTTAAATAAACAAAATGAAATTTGATTATATAATTACAAAATAAATTAACAAATAGATAGAAAAAAATATTAAATTTTCATTAAAAGATTGTAAATTTATATACTTTAATGTTTATTATATAATGAGTATTATACGATCAGCAAATAAAAATAAATAAATTATTCTTTAAATTCAAAGATAAAAATATTCTTCAAAATAAATTTACAAAAAATAAAAAAAACAAATAAAGTATGTTAATTTTAGGATAAAAAATAATTAAGTCAAATATATATTAAATTAGGGTGCTAATTTAATTTTTATTTTTTTTTATAAAAAAACACTGTTGCATACAATTAATACATATATAAATATTTTATCGTCGACATTATTTATTTGAAATAATAAATATTTGATAAATTAATTATCACACAAATATAAATATAGTAAATATTATGAATTAATAAATTCAACTGTAAAAATTTATGACATTGATTGACTAAATTTACTTGCAATTATTACAACATTATTATATATTAAATTTATGAACTTTGACATTGTGACTAGATTTACTAATATGAAGAATTTTTTTTTTTTTTTTTCTTTTTTCACAAATTAAACAATGACTCATATTACTAATAACACTGATAAAGTAATTCAATATTTATTCACATTAAATAATTATATTATTGAGTGTAAATTCACTGTGCAACAATTACGTTTTTTTTTTTTTTTTTTTTTTTTTTGTTTTTTCAATCAATTTATTTATTGTATTTTTGTGTATACAAGTTACTATAATTAGTGTATTGCACTGTTTGACATAAATAAATAGAACAAAAAAAAAATATAATAATTAATATCCTCAGAAACAATAATCAACATATTATATAAAAATTGAAAAATTTAATAAAAATAATTAAAAAAATTTTAATATTAATATTTATTTATTTATTTTTTTTTTCTCAATCAATTATTTGTTTATTATTTTTAAAAATTACAAAAAAAAAAGACAGATGATTACGAGTTTTAGTATAAATAAATTAAATAAAATGAATAAAAATTAATTAAATATAACAAAAAAAAAATGATTAATATCACATTTTTAAATTAGATTTACAACTTTTTATCAATCATTTTTTTCCACTTAAAAATTAGAATTATAATGGAATATTAATTAAAAAAAAAAAAATATAGTTTATTTGTTCAATAAAAATCATAATTATCTGTCTTGTTTTTGGTAATTAAAATTTTTAAAAATAATAAAAAAATAAAATTGCTAATTACCACAACATTTACAGCCGACCAGTTTTGCCGACAAAAATCCAGGCCCTATAAAAATTTAAAATTTAATAAAAATAAATAAAAAATAAAAATATTAATTTAAATATATAATAATATTGTGCAGACGTTGTGAGTATTTTTTTAAAGATAGTCTTTTTATATATAATATATTCTTGCTTATTTATTTATTTATTTTTTTTGTTTGACAGTAAAAAAAAAAATGCGTAGAGCATAATATCAGAGCATTACTATCTAGTATAACACCGTCATATCGGTCAAAGTCATTGACAATTGATAAAGTAAGCAAAAAACAAGTTTGACTTATAGAAAATGTTTAGCTGCTATAGTAGAATAAATGACATTTATAATTTAATGAAATGATGAGTTATTTGAACGTATTAATTAGGGTAAATATTATTATTGAGAGTTGATTTTAAATTTACTTGTTATCACCAAGGCCAGGATGTTCATCTGCGAAACTGGTTGTCTGGGGGTACCATCGTTACTAGTACATAATTTTATTTGTTTATTATTTTTAAATATTACCACAAAAAAAAAAAAAAAAAAAACAGACAATTATGGGTTTTATTATACAAATAAATTATATCAGCTATAATTAATTTTTTTTTCTCTTCAATCAATTGAATTTATTTAAAGATTTTCAACATTTTATTTAACACTTATTTCAACACAAAAAAATAACAAAAAAAAATGTGATTAATAAAATGCTGAAAATTAATTTAAAAAAAGTGATAAAAATTAAGTTTAATTTTTTTTTTTTCATCACTTTTTTTTATTACATTTTTAAAATTTATTTTCAGCACTTTATTAATCATTTTTTTTTTTGTTTTGTTAATTTTTGTGTTAAATAAAATGTTGAAAATCTTTGAATATATCCAATTGATTAAAAATAAAAAAAAATTAATTATAGCTGATATAATTTATTCGTATTAAAACTCATAATTATCTTTGTTATTTTTTTTTTAAATTTTTAAATAATAAACAAATAAAGTTACAAGTAAACATGGTACCCCCGCAGCTAACTAGTTTCACTGATGAACATTCTGACCTTTGTTATCACAAAAAAATTACATAATTTTGTTTATTTTTTTATGTTTCGTACTCGTTAAATTAATTTTTCATTCAATTTTTTTTTTGTTGATGAAAATTTTTTTTATGAATGGAATAATCTATTCAATAATGACGCATTCATTTCCAATTGTTTTGTTAATATTTCTTTGCAGCAATTAAAATCCAATTTTAAATTATTTAGTTCAACTCGATATTTCTAATATAAGAAAAGAAAAAAATATTTAAGTACTTATTTATATATTAAAAATAAAAAATTAATAAATTATAATATATTTTTAATAAAATTTTACAAACCTCAATCTTTTCATCATGAAACAAAAGAATAGTATCATAATCAAGTGTTGATGATGAAAATGATAATGGTGTTGATGATGGTTGTGGTCGTGGTGGCTGTGTTGTTGGTGGTTGCAATGGTGGTGTTGTATTATGCATTGAATGCTCCTGGTTATTCTGATAATCATAAGTCTAAATTTCAAAATAAATAAATAAATTAATGAATAAAATTTTTTAAAAATATAAAATGTGTATATATAAATTAAAATTTAACTTACATTATTAAGCAGATTACGATAATAATTATTTTCATTTATCATCATATTAATATATTCTCTGTCATGAGCCGTAATATTTAAATTGTAAGCATCACCTAAATAATACGTTAAAAATATTAATTATTTAATTAATTAATAACAATAATATTAATAATAATTACCATAAGGATAAGATTGCTGATGGAATCGCTTATGAGGCCACATTTTATCTCAATTTAGCTGTATAAATAAATAATGCAAAATAGTATATATTAATTAAATATTTCCTATATATTATAAATTGTAATTTTTTTTCTTAAATAATTTTTAATTTATTGATTATTTTTCTATTAATTTTTATAAATCACAAAAAAAAAAAATAATTAAAATTCAAATGATTTAATTTATTTTATTTTCGATACACGTATATATATTGATAAATAAATTGCACCTGATTATATATTTATAATCGAAATTTTTATCGAAATTTTCTCTACAAATATATTGTATCTATTTATTACGAATAATTGCAATGATATATATATGTTTTTTTATTTTGGCAGATGAAATTTTTTAGTATTTAAATTTAAAAAAAAAGAGCACTTGTTTATACTTGAAGAATCACCGAATGACTGATGTCACTCTTCAGTTCAATATATACCATACCCCGATGTCATTTGCAATGGGGCAATGCTTCTTGAAGCCACGTAAGCCTTATTGTTAAACTAAAAATAATATTATATATGTATATATACTTGTATAAAAATTAATATTTCAATAACGAGTGAAAGAAAGAGAGAGAAAGAAATATAAAATCGAAACTGGAAAACCAAGTTGTAAAAATTGCATTAAATCACAATTATTAAATTATTCATTTAAAGTTGTTTCAACTTTTTTCAGAATCATGTCACGCAAACATAAATCGACAATATTTATAAAAATATTCGAGGGGATTTTCATACAATAATATGCAGTTTTATATATATATAAAAAAAAAATCTATATTAATCTTTAAATATATATTTATAACAATAGAAAATAAATAAAAATTGGAAAAAAATAATAACTCGAATGCGACATCGATGGTTGCAAAGGAAAGCTGCAATATATAATATATAATTTTGATTTGATAAGATAATGTTTATTGTTGATTTATACATATATTAATAATATTATTTGTATTACCAGAAAGAAATTCAACTTTTCGCAAGAAACTATTTTATATATTTAAATTTTTATTTTTTTTTCACTTAAAAGTTTATTTTCCCAACACCATTTTTTTTCATACATATTGATTTACCCTCAATATTATTAACCCCTATTATTAATAACTGGTATAGATATATATAATATTTAAAAATTTTTTTTTTTTTTTTTTCAGTTAATCTTCATTGAGTTCATTGTTGATTAACACAGCAACATCAGGATTATCAAGCATACTCACATGATTACCATCAATAAAATGAGTTACAATTTTACCTTGAGTTATCTGTAAATAAAAATATATAGAATTATAAATAAAAAAAAACATCAATTTAATAATAATAATAATAATAACATTTAAAAAAATAAATAAATAAATAATACCTTGCTTAGTCCATAATCATCAGTTGAAAAATTAATCATTTTTTTTGTTGGTTTTAAAAGAACAATTGATGTTTTTAATAAAGAAACATCTGCAGAAATATTATAATTTTTAAGAGCAATAAATCTTTTATACATAGATGTATAAATGTTTTTTTGATATTCATGTGATATATTTAAATTATGTGTATTTTTGTGTAAAAAAAAAATCGTTTTATTGCTAAAAATATAAGATTAATAAAAATTTGACTTTCATATTATTAATATCATTTTTTTTAATTTTTATACTGAAATTATAAATTAATTAAATTTTATTTAATGATTGGAAAAATGACAACGTATCTTGTTATTTTCATTCTTGTTATTATCATCGTAGTAACAGGTGATTTTTAAAATCAATTTTAAAGTAGAATATAAAATAATAAATAAAACAATTTTTTTACCCCAATTGTAATTTTTTTATAGGTGGTAACAAGGGGATAGACACAAACCGATCCCTCTCGTAATACTTTACTTTAAAAAACTCATATACATATCATATTTATTTATTTACAACTTCACAATTGGTCAATTAAAGGTGTACAAAAATAAAATTTGTTGTGAAATTAAACAGTAATTTATATAAAATAATAATTATATACAAAATAAGTTAACAAAAAATAATTTATAATAATTTATTACAAATTAATTACAAATGATATATCATTTTTTGTTTTATTTAGTAAATTATTTACATATTTTTATTTTCAATTGTAAATTATTTTTTATTATTATTATGTTTTACAATATATATTTTCATATAGTATCTAAGAAAATATTTTTGTTATTGACGCAACAATTACAAAAACATTGAAAAATTATTTAAAAAATTACAATTAATAATAGACCCATGACATAGTAATATATATTACAATTGAAAATGACTTTTTTTCAGTTGATATATGTTTATATTTTTAATTAAAATAATTAATCAAAATTTTTTTTTTTTTATTTTACCAATGAATGTCATAATGAATAGCCCTCAGTTATATTAACAATAGAGACAGTACATTTTTAATAAGTAATTACACGTATTTGAAAAAAATTCTTATAATTGTTTTGCTGAAAAAAAATAAAATAGAAACAATGTTTAATTTTTTCTTTTTAAATATTATTTTATATACTTACTGGCAAAATAAAAAAATAAAAAACACTATTAAATATTTTATGACAACAAATAACAATATAAAAATGCGATTGTTAAAATTCTTGAGTATATAAATTATCAATTTTTTTAAATAACACAATAACTTATACTTTTGATAATACAAACAGCTACATCACTAGCTATATCAATCAGTAATTTTAAAAATAAAAATATTTCAAAAAAATATTATATTTATAATTATGAAAATAATTTGTTTTGTTTTGTTAATTTTGTTGAATCAATTAACTGGTAATTTAATATTATAATTAAATTTTTTTTTTAGTAATATTTTCAAATAAAAAATTTAATCATAAATAATTTTCAAGGTCATTGTTGTTTAATGAGTGATGATTCTATCACCAATGATGTCTCAACAAGTCTTCAAATAGAAAATGTTCAGGTCAATTTTTTTTACATATATTAAATATAAAAAAATTATTTGATAAATTAATTAATTAATTTATATTTCAGTTGACAAAGTATAAAAATGGTGAAATAATTGAATTACAACAGCAAAATTTTATTGATCTTCAAATAAATTTATTGAATAATAAAAAATTATTTGAAGATAAACAATTTTCACGACATCGACTTTTTCCAGGACATTTGATGAGACCAAAAGTAATTTTAAAATAAAAAAAATTACATATTTAAATATTTATTTATTTATAATTTCAATTTTTATTTAGGAAATTGTAGATGATCCTGTTTTTTGTTCAAACAATAAAAAATATTCTCAAATACAACAAGGAAATATTGGTAATTGTTGGTTTATAATTGGACTGATAAATCTTCAATATCATAAAAGTTTATTTAAATTTATTGTATCACCAGAAACTCAGACATTTACAGATGATAATTATGCTGGAATATTTCACTTCAAGTATAATTATATATTTTTATAAAATAATGTACAGTCATCTTATATTATTATAAAAAAATAACAAATTATTTTTTTATTAGATTTTGGCAAGCTGGAAGTTGGGTTGATGTTGTTGTTGATGATCGTCTACCAACTTTTAATAAAAAACTTTTTTATGCATCATCAGAAAATGAATTTTGGGTATATATTTATATTTAATTATTACTTATTAATTACTTAAATTATTCACTAAATTTTTATTTAAAAAAAATACTTTAAAATCTATTTTTAGCCAGCTTTAATTGAAAAATCATATGCAAAATTACTTTATCGATCATATAAAAAACTGCATGGTGGTTATTCAAAAATAGCAATGCAAGATTTATCAGGAGGTATACCTGAATTTTATTGGATTGATAAATCATATCAAAATTTATTATTTAAAATTATTTATAATGCATTATCAAAAAGAAAAAAATATACAATGATTGGTTGTGGAACAATAGATGATAAACAAATGTTAAAAAAATTAAAAATAAATATTAAATTGCAATCAGATCATTATTATGCTATTACAAATGTAAAAATAATAAAAGGAAAAAAAAATAATGAATTTAAATTATTACGTATTCGTAATCCATATGGTATAAGTGATATGAATTTTTATCCAAGTAAAATAATGGAAGAATTTTCTGATGATTTAACTAAAATAGATGAATTAAAAATTGATATTGACGGTGAGAGTTGGATTTTATTTGAAGATTTTATTGAATATTTTGATCATATTGATATTTGTAATTTAACACCTAATAAAATAATTGGTGATATTTATACTGAAAATGGAAAAAAAAAATTAATATTATCAGCAATTGAAGGAAAATTAATGGGAGGATTAAATTCAAAAAAAACAACAGCTGATGATTACATAACAATGTTTCCACAATATCGTATTATATTAAAAGAACCAGATAAAGAAAATTTAATTGATAAAAAATGTAATATCTTGATTGGTCTATCATTAAAACGTAGACATGATTTGGTACCAATTAGTGAAACTTCAATATTTTTTGATATTTTAAAAGTAAGTTAAATTATATTATTATATTTATTTAAATTTTATATATAATTATTAAATTATAAATTTAAATCTTTATATATATACAAAGTGTGATGAAAACAATATGATAAAAGAATTTAAACCATTAAATTTTCGTGATACAAAATGCATTAAAATTGATTCATTTGAAGCTTGGGGACAAGTTAGTGGCCGTTTTATTTTGAGTCCTGGTATTTACTATATTATACCTTATATAACTGATACATACAAAGGAGCATCTTTTTATTTGCAAGTACTATCTGAACATAAAAATATTTTGGAGTAAGTTTAATTTTTTTATTTATAATTTTCAATACCAGAATGTTTGTCGTCTGATGATACCATCTTTGCTGGTAACTTTATTTGTTTATTATTTTTAAATATTACTACAAAAAAAGACAGACAGTTATAATTAATTTTTATTTCTCTTTAATCAATTGAATTTATTTAAATATTTTCAACATTTTATTTAACACTTATTTCAACACAAAAAAATAACAAAAAAAAAAAAAATGATTAATAAAATGCTGAAAATTAATTTAAAATTAAAAAAAGTTAAAAAAAGTGATAAAAATTAAGTTTAATTTTTTTTTTTTTCATCACTTTTTTTTATTACATTATTAAAATTGATTTTCAGTACTTTATTAATCATTTTTTTTTTTGTTTTGTTAATTTTTGTGTTAAATAAAATGTTGAAAATCTTTGAATAAATCCAATTGATTAAAGATAAAAAAAAATTAATTATAGCTGATATAATTTATTCGTATTAAAACTCATATAATTGTTTTTGTTTTATTATTTATTTTTTTTTAAATAATAAACAAATAACGTAACTAGTAAACATAGTAAACATAGTACCCTCAGCCATAAAAAAATAAAAATACTGCACAGTATTAATTAATTAATATTTAATAAATTATTTCTAAGAGTTTATGATCGAGATATTTATATGCCTCACATTTCTAATAAGGTAAATTACATTGTTTTTGTTGTTGTTTATTTTTTCTATAATTTTATTTGAATTATTTACAGATATACATGTCAACATCTTCATATATTGACGACATAGATCGTTATCTATTTTTAACTAGAGCAATATTTGATGGAAAATATCAAACAATTGATTTTAAAGATTTGTATTTTATTTTAAAAAATGATAAATTTTCATTAAATCGAAATTGTATGTATAAATTATTAGTTTATTATTTTAAATTTTAATATTATTTAATAATAATAATAATTATTATTATTATTAATTTATTACAATAGATCATATAGCACATAAACTTGATGATATATTTATTTCTGAATTAGAAACTTTATCAGAAATGAAAAAACTTGTGCCTAAAAAAAAATTATCCATTGCAAGAATAACAGAAATAACATTAAAAATTGAAGTATCATATAAATTATTTTATATTATTTTTATTATTTATTTAAATAAATAATTTGCAATATATGTATTTATTTTTTTTTAATTATTATTTAGGAAGCATTTGAAATTTATGAAAGACCAGGATCTTCTGGATATATTTATGCTTTTTATATGATTAATATGTTGGAGCATGATGGATTTTCTATAAACATTGATATTATTTATGCTCTATTTAATAAAATAAAAGATAAAATCATCCATATTAATGATTTATTTATGATTGTATTTTATTTTAAAAGTCAATTTGGTAATTAAAAAAGTTTATTCTGTAATAATTATTTGAATAATTATATCAGTAATTACAGCTTTTTTCTAAAATAATTTCGACAAAATATAAATTTTCTATTAAATTTTTTTAAAGATAAAAGTAAATAATAAATTCACTTATAATGAAGCAAAATAAATTAATATTTCATTTGTAACTCAACTGTAGCATCATTATAATTTTTTTGCTAAATTTTCTTCTTAGTTCTGTTTTCTTTTCACCAAAAAAAAGTTATTTTATGATATAATTGTTATTTTTTTATATTTATTTAATACTATTTTATTGACAGGATCATATATCGAAGAATTCAATGCAAAATTATGTCAAGATTTAATTTCAATGGTACATTACGATAGTCCATCAAAATTATCCAATAATTTTGATAAATCTGAAATTCATAATACAAAAATTAATATGGAGCAGTTTAAAAATATTATTCAATTCATCAAAAAATTAAAGGTAAATAAAAATTTAAAAACTGGTGATGTATATATATATATTAATAATAATTATTATAATTATTTTTAGGAAATATTTTACAATCATGCTTCTGGATCATATGTTTCTGTACCATTTACAAAATTGAAAAATATTTTAGATGAATTTCAGTATAACTTAACGTATAATATAATTGCAACTATTTTCCAAAAATATGGAAACGATGATGATATTTATTATCATCAATTTGTACAATCTGTTGTTGATATTACAATAATATTTGGTAAAATTAAAATATAAAAAATTGAAAAAAAAGTTACAATGAAAATTGATTAAAAAATTAAAATTTTTTATTACAGAAAAAATACAAATATCATCATCAACTAATGGAGATAAAAATTTGAACAAAAGTTATCAAGAATTATTTTTTAAATTTTGGAATAGTAAGACAAAGAAAATAAATACTAATAAAAGAAAATTTGATTCTTCATGGGATGAAGATGAACCAGAAACAAAAAAAAATAAAATATAATTATAATTATAATTATGAATAGATAAATGTTATAATATCATTGTACATTTTTAAAAAATAAATTACAAATTTTATTATATTTTTTGTAAAACTACGTATCATGAAAATAACTTAATTGTTTTCTTAATATTTTACCAGCTCCATTCTTTGGTATTTTATCAACAAAAACAATTTGTTCAATTTGCTTGTATCTAGCAACTCTTGAAGCAATATATTTTTTAATATCATTTTCATAAATAACAGCTCCTTTTTTTTTGACAATAAATGCTTTTAAAATTTCTCCAAATCGTTCATTGGGTATTCCAATTACAGCTGCATCACTAATTTTTTCATGACCATGCAAAAGTAATTCAATTTCTGTTGGTGATACTTGCATACCATTTACTTTGATTATTTCTTTAATTCTTCCATGCAATGTTAAATTATTATTTTCATCAAAGCTACCAAGATCACCAGTTTTTAACCAACCATCTTTTACAGTATTCAAAGTAGCTTGATGATTTTTAAAGTAGCCTTTCATAACTTGTGATCCTTTGACAAGTACTTCACCAATTTCATTAATTGGTAGACATTTTCCAAGATTATCATCAGATCTACCAACAATTTTCATAAGAGTATTTGGCATTAAATATCCAACAGATGTGCATGGACTATTTTTTTTTCCAAGTGTTATTACAGTTGTTGTCTCAGTAAGTCCATATCTAAAATTTATAATCATCATTGTTATTTATAATATATAAAAATTAATTTTAAATTAAACATACCCTTGGGTAAAAATAAATTCATTTCCAAATTTTATTCTTAATTTAGCTATATATTTATTGCTAATTACTGATGCACATGTTATTATTTGTCTTAAATTTTTTGTATTTTTTTTAGTAAAACGTTCATCATTTATCATCAACTGAATAATTGGTGGTACTAAAAAAAATAATGTTGATTTGTTATTGTCCAGTAGACTCAAAAAATCAGTTGAATTAAATTTTGATAATAAAATCATTTTTGCACCATTACTAAAATAATATTAATTATATATTATTATTTTTATTTATCTTTATATTTTTAAATATAGGTATATTTTTTATTTACCTCAGACCTGGACATAAAACTACAGAAAAACCATATGCATGATATAATGGAAGAACAATTGGAATAATTTCTTGAAAATTTCCAATAGCTGGTTGAATTATTTTACAATCATCTTGTTGAAATTGTGCCAAATTTGTTACTAAATTTCTATAAAATAAATTAATTTTACATTAACATTAATTTTAAATAATTTCAACAGTTAAAATTCAATACCTGTGAGTAATTTCAACTCCTTTTGGAAGACCAGTGGTACCACTAGAATAAGGTAATATCACAGTATCAGTCAATTCATTGACTTTAATTTTCTCACCAATTTTATCAAATTCTTGAACAAAATCAGCAATGAGATCATTAAAATTGATGGTACCAGATGGCAATGAATGTCTTTGATCATTTACATAAATTGGTGGATATCTAATTGATTCAATGTCATTAATACTTTCAATGACAACATCATGTTTAACTGATACACTTACTACAGCAACTGTCTCTGAATTTTCAAGCTGATATTTTATTTCTCTTGCAGTTAATTCAGAATTAACAAGTGTAAGCTTTAATATAAAATAAGTAAAAATATAATTAATTTTTTTATCAAAAAATAATAATAGATTAATGAAAAATAAATATACACGTATTCCTGCTTCACTGGCTCCTAAAGTTACAATTGCAAATTCTGGTATATTTGGTAAAATAACAGCAACAGTTTCATTTGATTTTATATTTAATTTTTTTAATGATGTTGCAAATTTACCACTTAATTTACGAAGTTGTCTATAAGTGTATGAACGATGAGTTGTAGAGCAAACCTTTAATAGAAAAAATTAAAAATAAATTATAATTTGTTTAAAAAATTAATTTTATTAAAAAAAAAAAATTTACAATTATTAACTTAATTTAAATTTAATTAAAAAATAAAATGAAATGATTGAATTATTACAGCTGTCATTTAATTTTAAAAATTTTTTTTTAAAAATTAAAAAATAAAATTATATTACCAGTGCTGTTTTATTCCACCACTTGTCAACATCTTTCCAAATAATTTCATGCAAATATGATCCTTTGAAAATATCAACTTGTTCATAAGACGAACGAAACACATTTTCTTCATTAACAATATTTTTACTTTTACATTTTTTTATTAGTTCATCTGGATATTGTTGAGTAATAATATTAAAAAATTTATTGAAAATATTAATTTTTCTATGAATAATTTGTTGAATTTTTCCCTTTAAAAAATACAAACGCAACATTTTTTTATATAAATTTATAAACTATATTATCTCACGAAAAGAAAAAAACTGATTGCATATTTATTCAACTTAAATATTTAAATAAAAAAAAGATTAAAAAATTAAAATAGCATCTCTTAACTTTGGCAAAATATCAAAGCAATAATATTTAAAATTTAAACGATTTATAAATTAAGATAAAAATAACTCAAACAAACTTGATCATCAATTTTTTCCCCACTACTCAAATATTAAATATATAAATTTTATAATATTAGTCTTTGAAAATTGAATAAATTCCAGTTGAACTAAAATACAAATAATATAACTGACCTAGAATAAATAATATTGAATAACTTAAAAATGTTATTTAATAAACTATCAAAAGTATTATTTAAAAATTTTCATTCAAGTGTGATTCCAAGATCATCAGTTAAATTGGCATATAAATTACATAATGTTAATTCATCAAATGACAAGTTACCAATTGTCATAATGGATGCAATGCTTGGATTCAAAGAAAAATGGGATTATTTCGGAAATAAATTAAGTGAAAATACTAAAAGAAAAGTTATAATAATTGACACTAGAAATCATGGTGAATCACCAATCACAAAAGAAATGACATACAAATTAATGGCTGATGATATTGATAGTCTGTTGTCTAATCTTGGCTATAAAAAAACAGTACTTATGGGTTGGAGTCTTGGTGGAACAACAATGATGCTTAGAACTTTATCAAAACCAACAACTGTTGAAAAATTAATAGTCATTGATATATCACCAGTTAGAATACCTCCACCAGTTTTTACATTTCCATCTATGTTTGATTATCTTGTAGATTTTGATTTTGGTGATTCTAAAAATCTACGAGATAGTGCTGATAAACTTGGTGCTTATATGGCTAAAAAAATTAATAGTCCAGCAACACGAGATTATATAGCAAGTTGTATTATTCAAAAAGATAATGGTACATGTAAATTTAACTCTAATCTTTCATTGATTACTGAAAATTTAAAAACAAATCTTGTAGATTATATAACTCCTATTTATGAAAATAAAATTGTTGATAAATTTGAAGGTCAAACATTATTTATTTGTGGTTCATTAAGTCATTTTATTCCAACAGAAGATCATGATAAAATTAAATGTATATTTCCAAATTGTCAATTTAAATATATTGATGGAGTTGGACATTTTATACCACATTACAAACCACATGAGCTACTTCAACTTGTAACTGAATTTGTTAATGAAAAAATATAATAATTTTTATTTATTTATTGCTATTGATATTACAAGTTGGTCAGTATGATTATCAAAGCCAACATGTTTGTCTGATTTTTCAGAGCCAGCTGTTAACTCAGAAAGCCTAGGGAAAACATTTTTAAAAAATTTATAAAAATAATTAGACTCGATATTGTTTTATTGTTTATGAAGTTATCATGAATAAATTATTGTTAAATAAAATCAATAAATTCAATGATACTTTTTAATAAGCTCACAATGATGAAAGAATAAATTAAAAATAAATATTATAATTTGTTTGATAAATTATATAAAAAAATTATTGAAAGAATATTTTATTTAATTTACCAATAATTACATCAAATTAAAAATGTAAAAAATTATTTATTTTATAGTAAAAATTAAAAACAAATCTATAATGTCAAAATAAATTTATTAAAATAATTTTAACAAAAGAATATTTATAATTATTATCTTGATTTTATTTTAGTTTTAAAATAAATAATGAATTGATTTGATTATGACAGTATCATCTTTTAATTTTTAAAATTTTTTTAAACAAATTAATGTAAATATTTAAATGAAAAAAAGATTAAAAAATTAAAATAGCATCTCATGAATTTGGCAAATTATCAAAATAATAATAATTAAAATATAAAAGATTTATAAATAAAAATAAAAAAAACTTAAACATCATTTTTTTTCCGCTATTCGAATATTAAAAAGAAAAATTTTATAATATTAGTCTTTGTATTTTTATTCAACTGGAACCTATTTCAATTTTTAAACAAATATAACTGACCTAAAAAAAATAAGTAAATTAAAAATGTTATTGAATAAATTATCAAAAGTATTATTTAAAAATTTTCATACAAGTGTGATTTCAAGATCATCAGTTAAATTGGCATATAAATTACATAATGTTAATTCATCAAATGACAAGTTACCAATTGTCATAATGGATGGAATGCTTGGATTTAAAGAAAAATGGGATTATATTGGAAATAAATTGAGTGAAAATACTAAAAGAAAAGTTATAATAATTGACCCTAGAAATCATGGTGAATCACCAATCACAAAAGAAATGACATACAAATTAATGGCTGATGATATTGATAGTCTGTTGTCTAATCTTGGCTATAAAAAAACAGTACTTATGGGTTGGAGTCTTGGTGGAACAACAATGATGCTTAGAACTTTATCAAAACCAACAACTGTTGAAAAATTAATAGTCATTGATATATCACCAGTTAGAATACCTCCACTAGTTTATACATTTCCATCTATATTTGATTATCTTGTAGATTTTGATTTTGCTGATTCTAAAAATCTGCAAAATACTGTTGATAAACTTGATGCTTATTTGGCTAAAAAAGTTAATAATACAGCAACACGAGATTGGATAACAAGTGGTATTGTTCAAAAAGATAATGGTACATGTGAATTTAACTTTAATCTTCCATTGATTATTGAGAATTTAAATACAAATCTTGTAAATTTTATAACTCCTATTCATAAAAATAAAACTGTTGATAAATTTGAAGGTCAAACACTATTTATTGGTGGTTTATTTAGTCGTTATATTCCAACAGAAGATCATGATAAAATTAAATGTATATTTCCAAATTGTCAATTTAAATATATTGATGGAGTTGGACATTTTGTACCACGTAACAAACCACATGAGCTACTTCAACTTGTAACTGAATTTATTAATAAAAAAAATTATTAATTTTTATTTATTTATTGCTATTAATATTACAAGTTGGTTAGTATGATTATTGCAAAATAAATTTTAAAATTTGTATTTTAAAAATTAAAAAAAAAAAACATTCGAAAGAAAAAATAAAAAACCTCACTACATTTATACAGATGAAACAAAGTACATAATAGTCCTCCCTGACATTTTTTATTTTAATATCAATATAATGTAGTATTTTTATTAAAATCATATTTTTCATTTTTTTTATTAATAAAATACAAAAATGTATTACCTCAAAGAAGAAATAAACTTTATTTTATCAAAAAATCTTTTTAAAAACACCAAGTGTTGTTGAACCTCTCTTTTTGATATTTAAAAAATAAAAGTTCTTTTTGCTTATCATTTACTGTTACTTTGATCTTCTCAAATGGATTACAGTATTAACTGTAGACATTGGCCTTATTTATTCATACATAAACGAGAAAACTGATAAGAAATTTCAAGAAAATAATTGTCATTATTCATTAAACAACAGTATCAAAACGTAATAATCTCGTAAAACGTAACATACAATTTTTTATTTTAATTATTTCTTATTGTGTTTATAAAAAAAAAAATGCAAATCTACAATAGATTTTTGAAAAAAAATTTCTATGTTTGTTTATTATGTATTATAACTAAAAATTTGGTTGAGTCACAAAATCAAACATCAACTGTGGTATGTCATGGATTTGGGAAATTATTAAATTCAACTGACCCAACATGTCAATCATACATTTTATGTATCCCAAATCTAAATGATAGTTATATTATGTGGAATCTAAAGTGCGTGAATGGTCTAATTTTTCGTGAGTCTACCCAAACGTGCGTCTTGCAAACAATGTATGCATGTATGTCAGGTGAATTATTAAAAATTATTATAATAAACTATAAGAACTTTTTATACAACATTTTAAAATGATATTCAATAATTTGTAATTTATATTGCAAAAGGTTCAAAGATCAGTACCTCAACAACACCTTTAAGTCCATCTGCATCTTCAACTACTAGCAAATATGGATCATCAACACAAACATCATCTACTGCACAAATAATATCATCATCAAGTTTAAGTTCAATATCTTTATTAACTTCATCCCCAGCTTTATCTACTGAGAAATCATTATTTACATCAACACAAATATCATCTACTGCACAAATACCATCATCAAGTTTAAGTTTAACATCTTTATCAAGTTCATCTGTAGCTTTATCTACTGACAAATCATTATCTACATCAACACAAATATCATCTACTGACCCATCATCTACTGTACAAATATCATCATCAAGTTTAAGTTCAACTGCAGCTTCATCTACTGACAAATCATATTCATCTACACAAACATCATTATCAAGTTTAACAAATAGTTTAATCGAGACATCAAGTTTAAAACTTACAACTGATATTTCAAAAGTATCAACGACAACAACACCAGCAAAGTAATCTAAGCTTGTTTGCTTGAAAAAAAAACAATGATGTAATAAATAAGATTAATAAATGTTTATAGGATATATAGCATATACTTGTGTTTATATATATATGTATAAGTTTTAATTTGATCACTGCTGAAGCATTTTAAAAGTCTAAAAAATAAAAAAAAATATAGATATACCAACGTGGCACGTGGTGTTCCTAATAAGCGTATAATGATAATTTTATATTCAAAAAAGAAACTGAGTCTAACTATTGATATCTTGAAAAATATCGACGTTACCCAGAAAAAAAATAGTCTATATTTTTTAAATGAGTCATTATGCTGTATTTTAAAAAATTCGAAAAAATATCGTGTTGTATCAGGGTTATAAAACTCGAAAACAGTTCCTAAAAAATATTACTTATTATTTATTTTTAATTATTATAATATTTTTTTTTTGTTTAATTTTAATTTACTAAAAAAATTATACTTTAATTACACCTTATCAACGTCGATTTTTCAATAATAAAAATAAAAATTATTGTCTGTTTAATGTTATCAGATTAGAAGGCGCGTATAATCAGTCTCATATTATAAATATTTTGGAAATAAAAACTACAGGGGCGTTTTTTTGTATAATACATGGCGTATGAAACACGAGTAATATACCTACTCAATACTAGTACCGAGTAACAAATGTATAGCCACCACCCTGCACTACTAGTCTCCATTCTCTAAGTAGCTGATTTTTATTGATTTTTATCTTATTACAATTAAATACAATTAAATATATGGTTTTTTTCTTCACTAATGAATTAGTAATGTAATAAGTACCTATATCAATTGATAACTGAATTTAAAGATCCCCAATCGTTTTTTTTTTTTCAAGAAAAAACAAAACATTTACATGATCAAAATTATAAACCAAGTCTTGGAAATTAATTTTGATATCAAACAAATTTAGAGGGTAATATTGAACGTTGAGATGCAATCGATTGTCAATTATATATAAAATTTAAATTATCATTAAGATACTAACAAATACAAGCAAAAAATTAGGTGTACCATAAAAGGAAATAAAGAGACGTAAAACTTTCATGGATTAAATAATTGAATAAACATTAATGAAGATAAAAATTGGGATTAATATTAATTTTAGATTTTCCAATTATAATATCAAAACATTACTTATATTAGCTCTCTGAGAAATAAATGATGTTTTACGGATCAATTGATGGTGCAGTTTGTTTCATTCAGTATCTGACAACTTTGAACTTGACAAGATTTGTTGGGTTGATGATAAATAAATAAATAAACAATTATAAAAAATATTGGTTCATTCAAGTTTATTTATTTACATGTAACATAATAAAGTGTCACATATTTGAAAATATTTACGTGTTTGGGTTTGCATTTGGTCCACGTCTGCGACCGAATGTTGGAACAACTGTAACGAATCTACGGTTGTATTGGATACGTCTTTTAGCACGACCAGTTTTCTTCTTGTTTTTTTCTTGTTTTTCAACCTATAAATATAAACAATTAATAAAAATTATTATTAAATTATTATGTTTAATGATTTGTCAAGTAATATACATATTTATTTTGATAAAATTAATAAATTACCTTTGGGGTTTGTCCCTTAACTTTACCAGCACGAGCCAAAGAACCGTGAACCTTACCTAAATAAAAATAATAATAATTAAATAATTAGTTAAGCTATATTAATAAATAAATAGGTATATATAAAAATAATATTAAATATCTGACCTCCAAGAAGTGGTACAGTCAAATCAAGACTGCTTGAAGCTAAATCAGCAACACAAATTTCATCTGATAATGGTGCACCAGCACAGTGGAGGGTAAATTCATTTGATTCAAAATTTTCAATTGCTGAAAGTTTAGCTTTGATGTCAGCAATTGTCTCATTGCCTTGACAATCGACAACATGAGTTTGTTGACCTCTAATTTGAAGTTGCATATTGGCGTTGTTTACACTTAAAATATTTAAAAAAAAAAAAATTAATTAATAATCATAAAAAATAATTAAGTTTTATAACAATTAATATAATTAAATATATATTTTAACAAATTTTTATATTTTTAGGTTAATCACGTGCTTTTTTTTTTTTTTATTTTATTTTATAATAT
This sequence comes from Lysiphlebus fabarum, assembly GCA_011426435.1. Classification (NCBI taxonomy): domain Eukaryota; kingdom Metazoa; phylum Arthropoda; class Insecta; order Hymenoptera; family Braconidae; genus Lysiphlebus; species Lysiphlebus fabarum. The sequence goes on from WSYQ01000642.1 coordinate 39,962, forward strand.
TTGACATTTTTTTTTTGTTAAATTATATTTCACTTGGGTAAAATTAATTTATAAATTCTACACTTTTTGTTAATTAAACATTAATAATTATTTTATTTATTTAAAATATTTATAAAAAAACTTACGACACCGACGTTGTTGCTAGATAGCTTGGAAAGAGAAAGGATTCAATGGGAATATGGAAAATGGCAGCATAAGCTGAGTGTGCGTGTGTGTGTGTGTATATGGGAGCGAGAGAGAGCTCAATTATCAACACAAAATGGCGTTTTTAAGCGGGAATTTTAAATAAATAAAATAAAAATATAATTTATTTATATTAAATAAATAAATAAATGTCTAATTATTTATAATAATTTATTGTTATTTTATAAAATAAAAATGTGTCAATTATAAATATTAATTTTATTCAGGCAAATAAAATTGTAAATTAAAATTTTATCAGTAAAATGTTAAAATATTTCAAAATTTAAGGTTAAAAAAAAAATTTTATTTCATTATTTATTAATAAAAATATATATTTATCAATAATTTAATAATCTTTATCTTGTTTATGTTAATAAATACTTTTTTTTTAACATAAATATGTTTTTTTTTATTCAACAAATCAGAATTATGACAAATTTTTTTTTTTTTTTTTTATTGTGGTCATTTATTGAACTAAAAAATAATAATAATAATTGTAGATGTTTAATGTTGTTTGGCTGTACAAACTATGTACAAGGCGTAGACTTTTTTTTTGGGGAGAGAGTTGATAACATTGATGACAACAACAGTGGTTGCTTGTGTTTGTAGTTATATTGTTATTTACTTTTTTTTTTTCAACTTGATAATTAATTTATAACACCAATTTATGTTATTTTATGACAGTCAAATAATAAAATAACTTGTCTTATAATTTCTGTGATTCATACTCCAAAATATATATATAAATATTAGTCATTGGACAAGCTCCATCAGTGTCAATCAACATATGTAAAATACCTGTACTTGTTTTTAAACTACTTAAAAAAAAAACATAGACAAATATCACAGAAAAAATATATATTATTTTAATCAAAAATTTATAAATAATATATTAATTGAGTATAATAAATATAATTTAATTATTTATGCAATAAATTTAATTGTTTATTTAACTATAAAAAGAAAAAAAATATTATAAAAAATTCAAGATGTGTGCTAAAATGGCATTCCAGCATCAAGCTGGTACAGCAATGGAGTGTTTAAGTGTAAGTAAATTAAATTAATAAAAAATATTATTAAAAATTAAAATAATTTATAATATTTATTTTATATTATTACAGATACCAATAACACTACATAAAGAAACTGATATAACTGCAAATGGTGAAGAAGTCATGAAATGTGGTTTTAAAATTGGTGGTGGAATTGATCAAGACTTTCGAAAAAGTCCTCAAGGCTACACTGATAATGTATTAATTAAATTAACAATAATATTTATAATATCTATTTAATAAAAATAATCTAATTAATTTGTTTTTTTAATTTAGGGTATTTATGTAACAGAAGTACATGAAGGTTCACCAGCAGCTAAAAGTGGTTTAAGAATGCATGATAAAATTCTACAATGCAACGGCTATGATTTTACAATGGTGACACATAAAAAAGCTGTTGGATATATTAGAAAACATCCTGTACTTAATTTATTAGTCGCAAGAAAGGGCGTGACCAGCACATAAATAAAATTTTATAAAATTATTATTATTATTTGTTGTTTTTTTTTTTTTTTTTCAAGTAAATGGAAAAAGAAAAAGAAAATTTTTATATTATGTAGATTCAAATTAATAATTCACTCTGCGTTACCAATGATAATGATAATAACAATCCTTTGGATTTTAAAATACAAAAAATTAAATATTATTTTATGAGTTTTTCTTATTCAGCAATAAAAAAAAAAAAATTTTCAATTTAAAAAACGTCCAACAACGTGATAAAATAATTATGTTTTTTTTTTCTTAAAATAATCAGCCAAATATGAAAGATAAAATTAAAAATAAATAACAAAAGTTAAGGTCATTCAAAACAACCAAATGATAAATGTAAGAATTTTATTTACAGTTTTTAAAATAAAAAATTAAATAATTAATATTCTTTCAAAAAGTAATTTTTTTATTGAATTTTTTTTTTTATAATAAAAACAAACAATTATAATATAGATTAAATATATTTATTCAGTGCATAAAATATTATTTGACCTCAATCATAAATTATACAATATTGTTTTATAGAATAATTTGTTAATTTTTTTTTTTAATTTTATTTGTAAATTTTGATTTTTTACTTAATTAACAGTGTAAGTTTTTTTTTTATTATTTCTTACTTATAATTAATTAAAAATTTGAAAAAAAAAAAACCATTTTACGTAATTTTTTTTATTTAGATAAATTTTTTTATTAAATAAAAAAAAAACTGAGGGATCAATATATCATGACTGAATATTAAAATCACTCATAAGTTGAATGAATTATTTAAAAAAATATAAATTAAAAAAATTATTAGTTTTTTTTTATTTTAACATAATAAATTATTAATAATTTTATTGTTTTATCAATTAAATATTATTTTTTGATACTAATTTATTATGTCCAATTATATAAACTTATAAATTGCGTCCTTGGAAAAGATAAAAGAAAATTTTATGAAAATTATTATAAAAAAAAAAAAAATGAATCTGTTTGACAAATTTAATGTATAATAGATATAATAATATCTATTTGCATAGCATTATGTATATTTTTTTTTTATAATTCCAACATTTAAGAAATTATATTGAAGAAAAAATTATTTAAAAATAAATTGAAAAAAAAAAAAAACAAAAGAAATAAAAAAAATGATATTCAAGTTTCATTAATTTCCTCGCTACTTTCATCCCAATCAGCAGAAAAAGTACTGACTTGTTTAATTTTTTCATCTGGATTATCAAGTTGTTCTTCTTCAATAACTGTTGAATCTTGTTCATTTTGATTTTGTTCATCATCATATTCAACAACTTCAGTTTCTTCAACATATTGTATTTCACCTTCAATATTTTCATAATTATTACAATCATCATCATTTTGACTATTATTGTCAATTTCTTCTACAATTTCTTCAACAACTTCTTCAACTTCTTCTACAACTTCTTCTTCTTCTTCTTCTTCTTCAATTTCTTCAAGAATTTCTTCAGTTAATTGATCATCATTTTGTTGTATTTCATGATAAGTTTGATATACTTGATTATTAATATTATGTTGTTGTTGTTGTTGCTGTTGTTGTTGATTATTATCATCATTACCAGCAATATAAACAACCATACCATCATTAGTACCTTGCATAACAATTTGTTCATTACTTGTTAATTCTAATTGTTGGTTGTTGATGTTGTATTTGTAATTGTTTACTTTCTTTTTGCATTATTTTTAAACGTATATTTTGATTATTTTTAACTAAATGAGGATATTTTTTTAATACTTCACGTACTATTTTAGTATGTCGATTTATTGAATCATTTGTATTTTTTTCTTGTTTTTCAAGATTTTCTTTTTCTTCAAGTTCAAAACGTACACGTTTTGATGGTGTTTGTTGTACATCAATTGGATCACGTAATATACCTTTTGGTCCAGACCAATCATCATCAGAATTATTATCATCATTCCATTGTTTATTTTTTTTTATATTATTATCATCATCATCATCATCATCATCATCTTCAGTTGTATCATTTTTATTTTTATTAATATTTAATGAATGATTATTACTATCATTTTTATTTTTTATTTCTGCTTTAACAATTGGTTTTGTATTATATGTTATATCATCAAATGATGAAAATACACCAAGTGTCATATCATCAATATCAGGAAGTTCAAAACGTGATGGACCAGATGTTGATTGATATTTACGTTTACCATAATTTAATGTATCATTTATTGTTGATGATGGTGATGATGATGCTGATGTTAATGTTGATGTTGTTGTTGGTGTTGATGGTGTATCTAATTTTCTACGCCATATTGGAAGTTTTCTTCCTGGTAATGGTGTTAATGGTAATTCTTGATTTGTTTTTTTATATGAATTTAATGATTGTTGACCTAATGACATTGGTTTTTCTTCATGAATTATTGATGATGATGATGATGATGATGATAATTGAGATTGAGTTACTGGTGTTGATGATTGTGCATCAAGTAATTTTGTTAATACAGTCATATTCATTTTTTCTGCTGTTTTATAAAGAGCTGTTTGTTCAGATGTCCAATAATCAAGATGTCCTGTGTACATGAAACTAAAATAAAAAAAAAAATTATTAAATTATTTATAAATTTATATAAAAAAATGATAATAATTAAATAATTTGTATTTTTTTCTTGTTTTTCAAGATTTTCTTTTTCTTCAAGTTCAAAACGTACACGTTTTGATGGTGTTTGTTGTACATCAATTGGATCACGTAATATACCTTTTGGTCCAGACCAATCATCATCAGAATTATTATCATCATTCCATTGTTTATTTTTTTTTATATTATTATCATCATCATCATCATCATCATCATCTTCAGTTGTATCATTTTTATTTTTATTAATATTTAATGAATGATTATTACTATCATTTTTATTTTTTATTTCTGCTTTAACAATTGGTTTTGTATTATATGTTATATCATCAAATGATGAAAATACACCAAGTGTCATATCATCAATATCAGGAAGTTCAAAACGTGATGGACCAGATGTTGATTGATATTTACGTTTACCATAATTTAATGTATCATTTATTGTTGATGATGGTGATGATGATGCTGATGTTAATGTTGATGTTGTTGTTGGTGTTGATGGTGTATCTAATTTTCTACGCCATATTGGAAGTTTTCTTCCTGGTAATGGTGTTAATGGTAATTCTTGATTTGTTTTTTTATATGAATTTAATGATTGTTGACCTAATGACATTGGTTTTTCTTCATGAATTATTGATGATGATGATGATGATGATGATAATTGAGATTGAGTTACTGGTGTTGATGATTGTGCATCAAGTAATTTTGTTAATACAGTCATATTCATTTTTTCTGCTGTTTTATAAAGAGCTGTTTGTTCAGATGTCCAATAATCAAGATGTCCTGTGTACATGAAACTAAAATAAAAAAAAAAATTATTAAATTATTTATAAATTTATATAAAAAAATGATAATAATTAAATAATTAAAATCTAATTATTATTACCTTATTATTGCTTTGACACATTCATATGGCATATCTGGTGGCATCATAAGTATTCCATTAAAATTTTTATTTTTTTTTTGAATACGTTCAAGTTGTATAAAATAATCAGTACATGTTGTGACAACAAGTCGATGAGCCTATTTATTAATATAATAATAATTATTTAATTAAATTTTTAATAATAATAATTTTTTTTCTTTTTATTAAATTATTATTATTTATATTACCTGAATTGTATATTCACTGGTAGGAAATTTAATTGTTAAATCAAGTAATTCATTATCAGAATAAAGCTGTAAAAGTCGTTGAAGAAAAAATATACTCCAATTATCAACTTTAAATTGCTTTAATGATGATTGCTTTGACGGATTATTTGTCGACTGCATTTTAATAATGTCCTAAAATATAAATAAATAATCATAAAAATTAAAGAAAATTATTTTTCATCAATGATAATAAATAAATTTATTAATTGTTGTTATAATAATAAAAAACAAAAAAAATGTCAATTTGTTGAGTGATTGTTGATTGTTGGCACAATATTATTAATAATTCATTTTAGAAAATAATAATTAATAAATAAATAATTTATTAGCTCATTTAATCAAATACTAATTTTAATAATAATACATACAAATAATTATTTTTCTTATTTAATAATAATATGCTGTTTTTTTTTATTACAATGAAATTAAAAAAAAAAAAAAAGGAAAAAAAAAAAATTGATAATCAGTGTGGCCACGTACAGCCCATAAACTTACTTGCAATTAAAACCACTAACAAACAATCAAATTATTTATAATATAAACACAATAATATTAAAAAAATTATAATGTTTACTTTTTTTAACTTTAAATAATTATTATTAAATATCAATATAGGATATATTTTTGCCGGGATCACTCAACTAACCCGAGAAAAAAAAAAAATAATTGTTTTTTTTTTTTTTTTTTCTGTGTTTTTTACCGTCAATGGCCAAGCCAGCGTTGCTTTTTTTTATTTTTTCAGTCTGGAATTTCTTATTATTTTACACCCGGGTCAGCACCGTCTATTCAATACAAAATGGCGGAAAATTCGTTATTAATTGGGAGGACTCACAGATGGCGACTTGACTCTTCAAAATGGCCGCCAAACCAGTTAATAATAATAATAAATTGTAGTTCCATGTGATTAACATTGTTAATTATTATTATTATTATTTTTATAAAAAATTATATTATTAATAAATAATAATAAAATAATTAATTATTGATTTATAATTTTAAATAATGCTTATAATATTAATAATTATTTAAAAATTTATAAAAATTGTAAGTATTTTTTTATTTTATTTTTAAGAAAATCAATATTTTTATAAACAAATTAATTTCATCATGTTTTTTTGTTGTTTTTTTTTATTTTTTTTTTGTGTTAAAATTTTATTAAAATTATTATTTAAACAATAATAAATAATAATGATTATTTAATTTTTTTTATTTAATAATTATGATTAATATTAAAAATTAAAAATTGCATGTTGTTTTTCATTAATTTATTATTATTATTATTGTCAATGATTATTTAGCTTCAATTTAACCTTTTGTAACAATTGACTGACCAAATTAACAAATTATTAATATTATTTTTATTTTATTTTTAGATAATTAAAAAAAAAAAATACAATGGATATTAAAAAAAATATTGTTAATTTTTTTAATAAAAAATCAGTAAAATATTTTTTTCCATTTGTACTTTTTGTTGTTGGTGGATCAATTGGTTTACGTGAATTTACAAGTTTACGTTTTCAATATAGAAATACTCTATCATTTAATGATAAATTAAAACATTCTGGTGTTGATATTAATAAACCAGAAGATGTTAGTCTTGAAAAAGTTTATGACAAAGTAAAAGAGGTAAATAAAATAAAAATTAATGTAAAATTATATTTAATTTATAAGTTAATAATAATTTTATTTTACAGATTGATACAAGTAATTGGGAAAATGTAAGAATTACAAGACCATGGGATGAATAAAAAATAATATTATTAAAAAAAAAGTAAATAATGATTTAAAACATGTTTATGGTAAATTTAGTTATTGATAAATTTATAAATAAAATAAACTTAATTTATATTTGAATTTAATTAATTTTAACAAAGCAAAAAACATCAAATCAATTGCATCAATATTTACACTTGAAATAAAATAACAACATTGATTTTAAATTACTTTATTAACAAAAAGTGCATAATTATTAAAAAAAGGTATGAAAAAATAATAACAAGATGATTGTTATTATTGAATATATAATTTTCCTAGTCATCAAAGTTAATTTAGTTAATGACATAAATTTAGAAAAATAATATTCGTGACCTGACAATAATTATTTATTTGATATAAATAAACAATATTTATCATAAAAAATATTAATATTATTTTAAATAATGTGTTTTTTATCACTTGTTATTTAATTTCATCTTATTTTTTTATTCTAATCATTAAAAACTTGATCATAAAAATAGATGATAATATTAAAAAACACAACAACAACAAATATAATATTAGTTTCTATTTTAATTTTATTCATTTCAATAACTAATTATTATTTTTTAACACATCAATAAATAATATAAATATTATTCATGAATTTGTGTTGAAAAAAAAAAATAATAAATATGATTGAGGTCAATCAAGTAACCGATTAAAATTATTATAAATAATTACATTTTTTTTTTTTAATCCCCAGTGTTTTAACTTCCGATGAGCTGGGATATAAATTGTAACTGCATTCATTTACAAAAAGGGATAAAAAAAATTTATATATATATAAAAAAATTTGAGTAAAGGGGAATTAAAGCTGTACGGGATGTCGTCACAAAGTAACACCAGGAAGGTTGTCATCATCGTGAGATTTTATTCAACAAATATATTTTTTTATAGTAACATTGATCCAAGTGCCAACAAACTACGCAACAAATTAAATTTTTTAAATATACATTGTATACAATGATTATTATTATTTATTCAAGGATAAATTTAAAAATGATGATCCAACTTTAATTTAAAATGCAATTGCATATAACTAAACAAACATGTCTAATAGAAAAACAAAAACAAAATCATTATCATTAAAATATATAAATAATTTATATTTATTATAATTAAATTATAACTATGATATTTTTTAAAAATGATTTTTAAAATTTAATAAAATAAAACATTATTATTTACTTAAAATATAAACATTTTTGTAAGTAAAAAATACAAATTTTATCATCATCATCATCATTTCAGACATTTAAATGAACATAATTATATATATATATATTTTTTTTTGTAATTTTATTTTTATTATCATGCAAATATTTTAACTGTATAACATATGAATGATAATAAGATAAAACATGCAATGAAATTTGTATTAAATTATTATTTGATTTATTTGTCTGAATAATTTGATATTTGTTGAAATAAAAAATAATAATTTTTAAGGGGACAATGATATTGTGAGGGTATTAAACAAGGACAAATTTATCTACAATATTAGGTTTTAAAAAAATAATAATTTTATTTTTAAAAAATATACTTTTTAAGAGGGATAATATGACATGTTACCATTACGACTGGTTGATCATTGGTTCATGTTTAATCATCATTATGTCATGGAAGTTAAATCAAGGTTGAATTTATATGTATATGCAATACAACATATGTGTAGTTTCATTTATTATTTTATCTTTGTATTTTAGTTTAAAATATTTGTGGTGAGGGTAAAAAGTTGGACTGAGTGATGTTGAGTGTGTTGCTGTCCAATTGATACTTAAATGTTGCTGGAACTCACAAAGTTCAGTGTGTTTTATTCCTCTGGTAAAGTTTATTCTTATCATTTTTAAATTGTTGATTGACCAGAACAATTGTTATCATTTGATATTATAAAAAAAAAATTTTTTAAATAATAAATAAATAATTTATATATTTTTTTAAATTTTACGTTTCTTCAAAAAACGGTGAGTTTATTTAAATTTTCAAAATATAATATTAAATTTTGTTTACATTTAATTTAATTTATCATTAAATTATTTATTTTTTTTATTATTTTAAACAAGTTTTTATTGATAATAATTTTTATTTTTAAAATGAAAATTTTAATGTTAAAAAATAAAATGCAAAATTAAAAATTATAATTGAGGAAAAAAAAAATGGAATAATATTGTTTAAATTCATAATAATATTATTGTTTTTTATGTATTATTTATAACAATAATAAAATTATTTATTAAATTAAATTTTTGTATACAATAATTATCTAAAAAAAATATTTTTATATGTAAAAATAATAATTTTAGTGAATAAATAATTGGATGAATATTTAAATTTATAAAAAAATAAAAACAAAGAAACAAAGAAATATTATTAGAATTACAATTGCAATGACAATAAATTGTCTTGTTTTATTTATATAAAATAATTTTCTCCCATGAGTCATAAAACTTTAAAAATACATGAACATTGAAATCAAAAAAAAAAACATATGATACAAAAGCAATGATTTATTTTCAATTAAAAAAAAAAAATACAAATATATAATGATAACAAAAAAATAAAATAAAATCAATATTATAACAATGAAAAACAAAAATGACTACAAAAAAAAAAATAAGGAAGTAAATTTAATAAATAATTTACATCATGAATGAAAATCCATATACAGAACAATGAAATAAAAAAAAAAAATTGTTTATGTTTTTGTTGAATAAAAAATTCAAATCATCAATAAAATTTTATAAATACATTATAGATTTGTAAACAATCGATATAGAAATATATTTTTTTATTTATATTTTGATCGAAATCGAAATTCGAAATTCAAAATAAAATAGTTATATACAAAGTTGAAGTAATAACTAATAAAAATAGATAAAAAAAAAAAAATTAACATGATAATGTAGGTCAAACTTATTTAAAATTATTATTATTTATTTACAATATTATGTTCATTTTTTAAATAAAAAAAATATATATTTATCAAAATAAATAATTTCAAAACATTGAATTTTTTAAATTTAATTTCTCCAATGGAATTTCATCATCGTGTGATCAAGTTCTTGTTTTTAATATTTTGTTTCATTTTTTTTTTTAAGTAAATTAATAGAAAGTAAAAAAAAAAATTGTTTTTATTTTTATATATTTAAATGGTAACATTTATTCTCGTTAGACAAGTTAATTGTGTCAAGAGTTAATTAAGTATTCTATTTTGCAATTTAAAAAAAAAATTAATTTTATTGTTTATTAACATTGATAATTGTCGTTGAATTTTATTTTAAAATTTACATTGATAAAAAGTAAATTAAAATTATTTTTAAATAAATTATTGAATTTTTTATCAGTAAAATTTATACTTGGTAATTTATTTATTTTTTTTTTTTGAGTTTCCTTGAATATGGATCAAAGACATCATGGCCTTGGTTGAAATAATAATGATACTTTCTGATCCTGAATAAAGTAAAAAATTGAACAGCCAGACTGACGTTTTGTTAATCATATGTTAGTTATTCTTGATAAATATTTCATCAGTCAATGATTTTGTTGAACGATATATAATAACTGATCAAGGACAAATAATTATTTAATTCAGCTGTTTATTATACATTTTTTTTTGTCAAAAAAAAAAAATCATAAATTACTCATTTTGATGGATTTAATATTTCAGTTTAAATAAATTATATATCTGTAAATTATTGAGTATAAATAAATAAAAAGAGTATAAATTATAAATATTATTATTAATAACAAAATAAAAATTAAAGATGATAAATAAATATCTGAAATTTCTTCTATTTTTTAAATTTATTTGTACAATAAATAAACAACATTAAATATTATAAATAAATAATGACCTAAAATAGTTTTTTTTTTTTTATTTACTTATCAATTTTTATAAACAATTAGATACTTATTTTTTTTTTAATAAATAAATGTGTAAATTATTTGATAAATATATATATTTTCAATTTTTTTTTAACTATTTTATTAAAAATATATTTTTAAATTATTATCAATTAATTTTTTTATATAAATATAATTATATTGATCTATATTAAATAATAAAAAAAATAATATTTATATAAATAATTAGACAAATAAAAATTTACCCTTATTTTATTTCTGAATTTATTATTGATGTCGATAATAAAAGGTTTCTGAGTTAATCATGTCAATAATAAATTGTGTTTGATGTATAGAAATTTATCAAGTGAAACACTGTTGATTCAAAAAAAAAATATATACTTATATATAAAAATAAATCATTATTTATTAAATAAATTAGTAAGTCAAATGAAAATATATTTTTTATTTTTTTTATTATAAAATTGAACATCATTTTGTCTGCAATCTTAGGGTCAAATAATATATAAATTTATAAAAAAAATTTTACATTAAAATGATGATAAATTATATCATTAATTGATAATAATAATGATAATAAAAAAAACTTGACTTATCATTAAAATATTTATTTAAAATGATAATAATAATAATGAAATTTAAAAAATGAAAAATAATAATTTTTAAGATATGTTTTTTTTTAATTTAAAAAATTCAATATACAATAAATAAAATTGCAATGTTTTTTATTTAAAAAAAAAAAAAGAATATTTAAATTATTTAAAAAAATATATAAAATATAAATTTAACTAGTATAATTTTAACGAGATTCATGAGACCTCCTACCAAACACATGTAATGTTCATGCACTGGACACGTGAATATTCTGGCACTTGATGAGAAAGATAGAAATAAAAAATAAAAAAATAATAAAATAAACATAAAATATATAAAATAAACTAAAAAATTAAATACAAGTTTCGAAATGATGTATTTTTTAAAAAAAAAGATGAAGAAATTATAATTTTTCTATTAAAAAAAAATCAAAGAAAAAAATTACAAAAGACATAAAAAATTTTATTTTTTTATAAATATTTTTAATAAAATTTTGAAATAAATAAATAAAATAAAATAATATTACTATTATTTAACATTTTAAATATTTTACTTTTTAATTTGATATTTAAATCTTGACAAAGAGAGAAAGATATACATAAACATGGCAAGTATTTGGTATTTACTATTTCGAAATCATGTACCAAGAATATAAACCAAGTAAAAACAACTATTAAATTAACTTAATGATTTATCTATCAAGTCATCATCAGTAATTTATAAAAGAAATAAAATATATCTCATTATTTTGATTACAATATTATTGATATAAAATATAAATTAAAATTAATTTAATAATCAAATTTATTTTTAGAAAATTGGTGGTAAAAATATTGATTATTTCATTTATTATTTTATATTAGTTTTTATAATTTTATGGTGAAATTTAGGGGAAGAAAACTCATTGACTTTCAGTCGATGGTTTTTCGTATATATATTGACTATTTACTGTGAAAAAAAAAATTCAGTTGTATTAGTGAAAAACATTTGCCCTTGGAAATGTCATTGTGAAAAAAAATAAAATACTTATTTAATAATAAAAATTATTATTTTATAAATATTAATAAATAAATTTAATTTAAATTTATGTGTAATATTTTGTAATTAATTTTTAACAAATTTAATTAAATTTTTTTAAAATATTAATATTATTTAGTCAATGGGTAATAGAGTTGTTATGAAAATAAATCATATGGAAATAATTTCGAAAAATTTAGTCAAATAATTTTCTATTAAAATAAATAATATTTAGTCGCTGTTTGAGGTAAGAAATTTAAATTAAATTAACAAGTTGAAATAAAAATATTAATATTAAAAAAATATAAACACAAACAACAACATATTTATGAAATTTTTTTTTCTACAAAATATTTATAATAATATTTTTTTATGTAATCAACGAAATTTAGTAAAAATAAATATGATAGGACAATTTATTAATTATTTCTTTGACGTATAATGTATTACTTAACTCAATTTAAATTAAAAAACTATTTTTGTATTGATGTATTATTATCAAGAATAAATTGAAATTTATTATCTTGTTGTTAAAATGTTTTTTATATTTGAACTTTGTTCTTGATAATTCATTGTTGATTGATAACTACTCAGTTTAATTCATCATTTTTATTCAATTTTTTTTTTTGTTCAATTTGTTGATTTGAATAAATTATTAATGTCTTATTTATTCAAGTAATTTTGTTAAAAGCTATATGATTATTAATTCAAAAGTAAAACAACAATGAATTTGATTAAAAATATATTTAATTCTTACATATACTTATTTAAATTTTTGTTGTTTTTTATTTCAGCACAACAATGTCAAGAACAATGTTAAAAGAATCACCAAATGCAGCTTTGGATAAAACAATTGTCAATCGATACATGGAACTTCCTCAACCAGATGGAAAAATTCAAGCAAAATATATTTGGATTGATGGAACTGGTGAAGGTTTAAGATCAAAAACAAGAACACTTGATTTTCTTCCAACTCATCCATCAGGTAATTTTTTTTTTTTTTTTTTTTCATCGATAATTAATATTATCTTTCTCAGAATCTGTAAATATAATCAGGCAATAAATATTAAAATGATAAATATAATTTGTATTAAGATAATAAATTATTAACTTAAACATTTTATACTTTGTTATCATAAAATAAAATATAAATTAAATTTTGTAATTTATACTTTGTAAATATAAAAATAAAATTAAAAAAAAAATATATATATCTATACTTAAGTAAGATTAAAAATAACAATTAAAATTAATATTTTAGAACTTCCTGAATGGACTTTTGATGGTAGTTCAACTTATCAAGCTGATGGTGCTAATAGTGATATTTATTTAAAACCAGTTGCAATTTATAAAGATCCAATTCGTCGTGGTAACAATCGTTTGGTATTATGTGAAACATATAACAGTGATAGAACACCAACTAAAACAAATCTTCGTTATATTGCAAATGAAGCAATGGAAGCAGTTAAATCACAAGAACCATGGTTTGGTATTGAACAAGAATATACATTTCTTGATTTTGATGGTAAACCACTTGGTTGGCCTAAAAATGGTTTTCCAGGACCACAAGGACCATATTATTGTGGTGTTGGTGCTGATAAAGTTATTGGACGTGATATTGTTGAAGCACATTATCGTGCATGTCTTTATGCTGGTGTTAAAATTGCTGGTACAAATGCTGAAGTAATGCCATCACAATGGGAATTTCAAGTTGGTCCATGTGTTGGTATTAGTGCTGGTGATGATTTATGGATTGCAAGATTTTTATTACATCGTATTGCTGAAGATTTTGGTGTTATTGCAACACTTGATCCAAAACCAGTTAGTGGTAGTTGGAATGGTGCTGGTGCACATACAAATTTCTCAACAAAATCAATGAGAAATAATGGTGGTATTGCTGAAATTGAAAAAGCTATTGAAAAATTAAGTACAAAACATGAACGTCATATTGCTGCATATGATCCACGTGGAGGAAAAGATAATGCACGTCGTCTTACTGGTATATGTGAAACATCAAGTATTCATGATTTTAGTTCTGGTGTTGCTAATAGAAATGTCAGTATTCGTATACCACGTGGTGTTGCTGAAGATGGTAAAGGATATCTTGAAGATAGAAGACCAAGTAGTAATTGTGATCCATATGCTGTTACTGATGCACTTGTTCGTACATGTCTTCTCAATGAATAAATTATTCATTTATTATTCCAATGGATTTTACATTTTTCTTTATTCTTTGAATTTCTTTTTATTATTATTTTTTTTCTTTATAGTTTATTGTCGTAAATATGTGTTATATTTTTTAAATCTTTAGATGTCTTTTTAATTTTTAATTAAATGTTTTTATTTTATTTTTTGTGCACCATGTTTATTTTATATATTATTTGATTAATTAAAAATATGCAGAATCAATTTTTTATATATAATAATGCGCACATATGTTATTTTTTTGTTGCAATATATTTAACAATGATAATGAATATTTAAACATTGCCAATTTCGAGTATTTAATATGCATAATTATTAATGATTATTTTAATTTTTAATAATATAAAAAATTAATTGATGAATGTTGTCTAATAAAAATTGAAAAGATATATATTATTAAACAAAAAAAAAAAAAATTGTATTATTCAGTTGTCTATATGTTTATTGAAAAAATATTTGTGTGTCATATTTATAAAATAATAAAGACATTATTATAAAAACAAAAAAAAAAATAAATATTTAACTGTAAAAAAAATAACGAAAAAAACAGTGAAATATTTTTTATTTTAAATTTTTATTGATATATAAATTCAAATGGAATATTTTTAAAAATTAAATAAATGTTATGAATTATCAATAAAATCATGTTACTTGTTTATTTGTAAAAATTGTCTTAATTGTTGGTTTTATTTAAAAAAAAAAAAAAAATTATATACAACGAAAAAATAAAAAAAAACAAAAAGATCCTTAAATCAATATTTTTTTTTTTCTTTTAAATCAGTCACTTATCTTATCGATGTTTTGTTTTATTTATGTATCTTAATCACTATCTAATCATACTCACAATTTAAATGTATTTATTCTTTTCATTTATTTCATATTTTATTATTATTAAAAAAAAAAAAAAAAAGTAATTAAATTTATGATATGATTTTTAAGTAAACTGAACATTACAATAAAATAATTTTTTTCTTAAAAAATCTATGAATATTTTTCACTTCTAGTGAGTCACGTCAAATAAAAATGTTCGTTCACTACTCATAAATAATAATATTTTTGTCTGCACAAATAATAAAGTTTTATGAAATATAGAAATTACAAATTTACATTTGTAATTATCTATTATTTTTAAGCAATCTATTTTGCTAATTTTATTTTTTATATTTATTATGATTAGATTTTAAATAATCAAAAGATAAAATAAAAAAAATAAAGCATTTATCCACATTTACGATGATATTCTGGTGGTGCAGCACCATAGTCTTGAAGACTGAATAAATCATTGCTGTTTTTATGAAGGTATCGAAGAAAATCATGTATATGTGCCAATAATAGTTGAATACTTTTTTCATCTAGAGGTGTGTAAGACAACATACTTCCAAGTTTTACTAAAATTAAATAAATAAATATATTAAATACTATATAAACATCTATTTAAAAATGATAATAAATAATATTAAATATATTTTTTTTAAATTACCAAATAGTCTAAGTAAATGAATAGCTCCATAAATTTCACATGGTGGTGTATTTGGTTTTTCTACCATTATTTCAGCATACTGTTGACGTTCCCATCTGTACAACAATTGTGTACCCAACATAATATTAAAATATTCTCGAAGACCTTTTGTTATATCTAAAACAGCACTTTCTCTAACAAAAACAACAAATAAAAAATAAATAAATAAACAAATTAAATAAATGTTAAATAATTCTTTTTTTTTTCTTATTTAAATATAAAACATACTTGTTTGGTGTATTTGTTTTACTGGAAGTTTTAAATTTAACATAATCATCTAATATTTTATCCATAGTATGTCTTGCTGGTAAAATAACTAATTTTTTTTGTCTATTAATTGCATCCCAATCATCAACAAGCCAAGGTTTAAGTTCTTCTGGTATTTTAACTTTAACTTCAACTTTTGTTAAAAATTGTTCTTCAGTTTCAACTGATGGATCAACTCGACTAAAAATAAAAAGTAAAAAAAAATATTAATACAATAATTTTATATTATTTATAAATTAATATAAAATACCTTCGTTTTTTTCTTGGTGCATCTGATGATGAATCATGTGATGATGGTGTTACAGAACCACTACTATTTTTATGTATTCTTCCAGTTAATTTTTCATTATTTGGTAATGGTGTACTTGCACGACTATCTGAATCTTTATCTTTATTTACATCTGATTTTCTACTATTTGTTTTAACAACAGATGTATTTTTTTTACTTTTTTGTGATGATGATTGTTGAGCTGAATGTGCACGTTGTACATCTTTTTGTTTTTGTACATTAACATCACTGAATTTTAAAACACGACTTTCTGGTACCCATTCATCCCAACTGTAAATTTTTATTTAAAACAATATTATAATTATAATATAATTGTTAATAAATTATTAAACAAAAAAACAACAATAACATTTATATATTTTGACAATATATTTTAAGGTTATGTCGAGTTTTATTTTTTGTTTTTTTTTTATTATTATTAAATTTAATAATTTATATTGTTACATTACTTTTTATTCCAGCCAGCATAGTGAATCAAATATTTAACTGTTTTTTCTTTTGTTATTTGATGTTTTAAACATTTTGCTTCATAAATTAATGGTCCATGGAAACAAAGTACTTTTTCACCTGTTGTAAAAAATGGAGATTTTTTTTCTATCTCTTAATTATCAATATAATTATTAGTATTTGTTTTTATAAAATTTTTATTATTTAATATTATTATAATATGAATATTTACCTTCTTGAAATTTACCCTTAAGCGGCATTTGTAATGTCTTTTAATTTTTAAATAAATTTTTGTAAACAAATTATTTGTTTGTAAATTTTTTTTTTCTGTGGAGGAAAAAAAAGCGATGTTTATCCGGCAAAAGGCGTCAAATATAATCAATAAGTTGCTTACTTCAGAGGTTAGTTTAAAACAATTTAAAAAAAATATAAACACAAATTCTGTTGCCAACTTCAGACTGATAAATGTCAAATTTAGATTACAATAAATGTCACTTTTTATAAATAAACAAACAAGAAAAACAATTAAATAATAGTAAAATAAAAATAAAAAAATGTCTGCAAATTATTATTTTGTTATTGTAGGTAATGCTGATAATCCATTGTATGAAATTGAATTTTCAAATTCCAACAAAGATACAAAGGTAAACAAATGTCAAAATAAATAAACAAATTATTTTTTTAACAATTAATAATTTTAAACAATATTTTTACCAACAATCTTGCTTTTTTACTCATGATCAAATATTAAAAAAGCAAAAAAACTTATCTATTATTTATTAATTACTCTATTTATTTAATTAAAAAACAATTTTAAGTTTAATTAATAATTTCTTTAATTTTCTTTAACATATAGAAAGAAGATCATGCTCATTTAAATCAATTTATTGCTCATGCAGCATTAGATTTAGTTGATGAACATAAATGGAAAACAACAAATATGCATTTAAAAATGATTGATAAATTTAATCAATGGTTTGTAACAGCATTTGTAACAGCAACACAAATACGTTTTATTATGGTACATGATACTAAAAATGATGATGGAATTAAAAATTTTTTTAATGAAATGTATGAAACTTATATCAAGGTATAAATTATAAATATTATTTATTATATTATTTAAGACAATAACAATTAATTATTATTAATTTATTATTTATATTTTTTCAGTATTCAATGAATCCATTTTACAGAATTAACACACCAATAAATTCAGTTGGTTTTGTTAAAAAAGCACAATTTTATGGAAAAAAATATTTAACATCATAAATTTTTTAAATATATATTTAAATGTAAATAATTATTATTATTATTATCATTGTTATAGTATAAAAAATTAAACTTAAGTAATAAATTATTAAATAATTCAAATAATTATTTATAAATTATTATTATTTTTTTTTAATTGAAAAAGAAAATTTCATATGAACTAATTAGAACTTGATTTTTTGGTATTTTCAAAAAAATATGGTTAAAAAATATTTTTTTTCAATTATATGATTTCCTATTGACCTAATTTTTCATCACAACTCCGGTGGAATTATTTCTCCACTGTTTAATTACTCCAATTTATCCCAGAGATATAATTTTGCATGGATTCGATGTTTGCTAATGATCTTGAACTCGTTAACTTTAACTTGAAATTTATATCTTCAACCAGTGATTTGTTTGATCTTTTATTAGTGATTCAAATTACTTGTTATGGGACATCACTTATCCTAGACTTATATAGTTTTATAATCTATAAATTGATGACTAATCTTTTTTTTAAATTGTTATATAACCAGTTCGAAACATCATGACTGTTGTTCTCATTATTTTTTTATCATTAAAAAATTTTGTCAAATTCACTTGGTATTTCAATAAAAATTCATTCACTAAAGCTGTTGGTTTTTTAAACCTATAATGTTTAAATCTATAATTATTTGAACATTTCAATAAAACAATTGAATTGTAAACTGATTTACAATTTTTATTAGTTGAAAATTTATATCTATTTTATTTGATTTTCAATCGTATCATAATTTTTTATCAACATAAAAATATCCAAATTTACTGGCTTTTCCTTAGCTACAAATTCGTAATTTTTTTTAAGTAATTTTAATTTTACACAATTTTATTTGTACGTAAATTTAATATTTTAAAAATATTTATACCTAAATGAATAAAAAAAATTTTCATTTATAAAGTTTAAATATTATCATGATCTACTTTGTGAATTTTTGTAAAGATAATATTAATACATACAATAATAATTAGCTTAATTAACATATTTATATATATAAAAAAAAAAAAATTAATTTAAATATTAAACTGTCATTTAAATAATCAGTATTAAAAATCGAATTTCTATTTGATTTTTTTTGTATATTATTTGTGAATATTATTTATTCATATAAATATTTATGATTATTTATAAAAATAATTATTTAATATTATTTTTAGTATAAAAATACTCGGTTACTACGATTTAAGTTTCGGTAAACTTCGTGACCTTTTGTTATAAATTAGAGGACAAAAAAGTAAGCAAAAAAAAAAGTGTAAGTATTACTGAACTACAAAGTAGGTGTTTGACAGGTGTAAAGTATCAAATTGTGTCAAACTCATAATTATAATTTTCTTTAAAAAAAAAAAAAAAAAGAATGCTTTCAGTTGATGATAAAAAGGTAATATTATCAAATAACTATTTTTTATTTAAATAATTCTAAAATTAAAATACAAAAATTAATTTAAAAAAAAAAAAAAAAAAACACAAATAACCTTTTTATAACAATAAATTTATTTTTATATATTAACATTAAATTTTATACATTGTAATTAATAATTATTAACAATTATATGTCTATAAAAATAATAATTTTTTCAAGGTTCATGATCGAGCAAGCAGAACTGGAATCAAATTGGTACTTTAACCCCAATATAACATTAACAAAAACAAAAAAAAAAACTAATAATTAGATAAATAAACAATGACCACTGGCATTTTCGAGTATGAAGATATATAATTATTAAATAATAAGATTTTTTTGAATGTTAAAATTAAATGCAACGTCATTATTATCATGAAATAATTTAGAATCATTTATTTTTTTTTATTAAAAACAAGACTACTTTGATATATCATTTAGCCTTGACACACCAAAAAAAGATAAAATAAAAAATTATAAAAATTGAATTAAATTTTTAAAGTTATCTTAAGGCTTTTAGAAGACTTGAATTATTATTACATCAATCAACATATTGCTTAAAATATATTTATTAATTTAATTTATCAATTGATTGACAAAAAAAAAAAAATCTTAATTTAGTCAGTCTGAATAACAAGATTTATTTTTTTCATCATCATTTTTTTGTTTTAGTATCAAATGAAATATACATTTTATTTATAAATTCGAAGAAAAAATTATCATTTAATATTATTGTTAAAAAAAAAAAAATAAGATTCATTATTTATTTAATTTTTTTTTTTGTTTGGTCAAATAAAAATTCATGCAACTGATAGCGTTGTGTTGATAACGAAAGAATACATAACATTCTCTCATACTCAAAGTATATCATCATTAACAATTCTAAGAAACACTCATAACGTTCTGAAGACTCTCAGCATAACAATCATTTTATAAAATAATTTTAAAATCAAAATAACATTATTATTTTTCAATACTTTAACAAGTAAAATTAAAAGCAAAAAAAAATATATATATTTTTAAAATTAAATAATGGATTATTTATTCAAAGTAAGTAAATAAATTTTGTTTTTCTTTTTAAACAAATCAACATATCAGATCACCTCATTTCAATATCATTAATCATTATCAATAAAATCTCGAAAATGCCAAATTCATTGGTTTAAATTTAAACATAAAAATATCGGATGTTTTTTTATTCTAATTAATTTTTACTAATCTTCTAAATCGTATGATTTTCTTTTCTTTAAAAAAAAATATTTTATAATGTTTTTGATATTAATTACATAACTTTATTGATGAAAAATATTATTAAATAATTTGTTTTTCATATTATTTCAGTAATTATAATAAATACTATGACGTATTAAAGTAAATTTCCAGTATCCTTGAACTGTGTGTATATTGTACAACAAGTGCCAGAGCTCAACGATTACTATTACATACTAATAATTGAATTTAATTTATTTTTCTTATTTTTATTTTTCAATTTATTAATAAAAAATTTAATAATTTTATAATGTTTCTTCTTTCAATTGTATTAACATTTTTATAAAACTACAATTTACAATTTATATAATTAGTTTTGATAAAATATAGGTTTCACTATTTCTCACTTTTCATTCATTAATATTACCATGATAAATTAAATTAATTAGTCTCGGGGACATGCCCGTCAGCCATCAGATACACAAGCATTTCGTGAAAGGACAAAACGTGATGCTGAAAATGAACTTGTACGTGAACTTGGAAATCTTGAATCAACAGCAACACCAGAATCACGTGAACGTATTAAATCAGAATTTGCTGATTTTACAAAATTATTTCAAAAATTTTTACAAGATCAAGGACCATCTGTTGCTTGGGAACAAATACAAAAACTTCCACCAGATTCTGTAAGTTGATTTTTTTTTATATTTAATTTTTTATAAATTAAAATTCTTATTTATTAATTTTTCTTTTTTTTTTTCTATAAAGATTAGAGATTATGATTCATTACAAGAACCAAGTCATGAAGAAATACGTATGATGTTAAATAAATTAATTGTTGTTAAATTAAATGGTGGTCTTGGTACAAGTATGGGTTGTCATGGACCAAAATCATCAATTGTTATACGTAATGATTTAACATTTTTAGATTTAACTGTTCAACAAATTGAGGTAATTATTATAATATATATATTAAATTTTTAATAAATAAATAAATAAATAGTAAATAATAAATATATATATTTATTTTTCTTTTCTATAATATTTAGTCATTAAATAAGACATATAATGTCAGTGTTCCACTTGTGTTAATGAATTCATTTAACACAGATGCTGATACTGAAAGAATAATACGTAAATATCGTGGTCTTGATGTTAATATTAAAACATTTAATCAAAGTTGTCATCCACGTATATGTAGAGAATCATTATTACCAATTGCTAAAAATTGTGATATTGATGAAGATATTGATGCATGGTATCCACCAGGACATGGTGATTTTTATGAAAGTTTTCAACGTAGTGGTTTACTTGATGAATTTATAAATGAAGGAAGAGAATATTGTTTTATATCAAATATTGATAACCTTGGGGCAACTGTTGATAATAAAATACTTAGAATGGTACTTGAACCAAGTGGTAGATCACATGAATTTGTTATGGAAGTTACTGACAAAACAAGAGCAGATGTCAAAGTAATTATTATTATTATTATCAATTATCAATATTGACCTATTTAATTTTTAATAATAATTATCATTATTTGTTTTTTTTTTTTCTTTTTTTTTTAATAGGGTGGTACATTGATACAGTATGAAAATAAATTACGCTTATTAGAAATTGCACAAGTACCAAAAGAACATGTTGATGAATTTAAATCAATAAAAACATTTAAATTTTTTAATACTAATAATTTATGGGCAAAATTAAGTGCAATTAAAAGAATATTAACTGAAGGTTCATTAAATATGGAAATAATTGTTAATCCAAAAGTATTGGAAAATGGTATGAATATAATACAACTTGAAACAGCTGTTGGTGCTGCTATGAAATCATTTGAAGGCAGTGTTGGCATACATGTACCACGTAGTAGATTTTTACCAGTTAAAAAAACATCTGATTTAATGCTTGTTAAAAGTAATTTATATGTACTTAAAAATGGTTCATTAGTTATGAGCCCAAAACGTATGTTTCCAATAACACCACTTATTAAACTTGGTGATAAAGATTTTTCAAAGGTATTTTATTTATTATTTAAATATTATAAATTATAAATTATAATTTGTATATTTATCAATGTTTTTGTTTTTGTTTTAATTTAGGTTAAAGAATTTGAGAGTAGATTTATCAATATTCCAGATCTTTTAGAGCTTGATCATTTAACAGTATCTGGTGATGTTACATTTGGTCGTGATGTATCACTACGTGGTACAGTTATTATTATTGCCAATCATGGTGATCGTATTGATTTACCATCTGGTAGTATTCTTGAAAATAAAATTGTTTCAGGAAATTTAAGAATTCTTAGTCATTGATTATTAATTATATGGAAATATAATCAACAATTATTGATATTATTATGACTAACTTGAAACTATTAAATTTAATATTTTCCTCTTTTTAAAAATGTTGAATTTTAAATTGATAAAATGATTATTTTTTTTTTTTGTTTTGTTTGAATTTATATACTTATTGTAAGTTTGAATAAAATTTATGAAAAAAATAAAGTTTATTTGTGTATAAAATTTAAATAAACTAAAAATGAAGGAAAATTATATAATAAATAAAAAAAGATAATTTTTTTTTTTTTTTTTGTTATGTACATCAATTAATCAGAAGAATATATATATTTTTTTATTAATATCAATAAATCTTTGTTGTTTTTTTTTTTATTCTAGACAATAAAACATTTATAAAATTTAAATTGAGCTAGTTTTTGGTAAAGTTTTTAACATTGTTGTTGTTGTTGTTGGTTCTCTTCTAACTTCATGAAATTCTTGAAAACAAGGAACAATACATAAATTTATTTGGCATTCTGGACAATGATATTTTGTTTTTCCTGTAAAATTTAAATTAAAAAAAAAAATCATAAATATTATTAAATTAAAGATAATAAAATTTTATTCAAAAAAAAATTAAATATTATAATTACGTCTGAGAGTTCTTCCATGTGTATCAACTGTATTCCAACAATGATTACAACCAAGTGCTGGACCAGGTCTTTGAACAGGACAATGTCCTTGTCTTTGATCACTACTTCGTGTTTCCAAAGATGATGATGTTGTACTAATCTACAAATATACATATATAAAAAATTAAAAACTTATCTAAATAATAACAAAAAAAAAAAAAAGAATAATTTTAATAAAAATACTGATAAATAATAATAAAATAAAAAATAATACATTTTTTTTATATTTTTTGCACACCTGAGGTGTCGAGCTGCTTCTTAAAAATTCAGGAGGTATAATTCTAAGTCCAGCACTTGATGTATTACCACAATCTTTTATTATTTTATCATCATTTTGTCCTTCTTCAATTTTAATTAATGGTATTGTATCAGCTGTTGTTGTTGTTGTTGATGTTGATGATGATGTTGATATTGTTGATATTGTTGATGTTGTTGTACTCATTGTTCTTGTAACTCTTGGATA
Organism: Lysiphlebus fabarum; assembly: GCA_011426435.1. Lineage (NCBI taxonomy): Eukaryota > Metazoa > Arthropoda > Insecta > Hymenoptera > Braconidae > Lysiphlebus > Lysiphlebus fabarum. Next base: position 64,740 of record WSYQ01000642.1, read on the forward strand.
TTCTGGATTTGAATGTTGTCTTGGCATCCAATGTTGTTGTACAGTTTCATTTTGTTGTTGACTTGGTAATAATGGATGTGAATGTTGTTTAACTAAATATTGTGATTGTGGTACAGCAAGTAAATTTGTTGTACTTGTTAATGTTAATAAATTTTGTGTTGATGGTGTTGATGGTTCATTATTATGCCATTCTTGTGATGTTGATGGAATACTAAGTGTTGGTGTAACAGAACAACCTGGTGATATTATTCTTGATTGATTTTGTTCTATATCCAATGATCTATTATCTGGTTCAGCATCTTTTTTAACACGTGGCTGTCTCACTAACATGAGTCGACTTTTTTTTGTTCCAACATGTTTTCCTTGAAATCCTAAACAAATAAAAAAGAAAAAAAAAAGAAAAGAAAAACACAAAAATAAAGAAGAAAAATAAATATAAAAAAAAAAAAAAATCATAAACAAGCATTATATAATAGTTAAATAATGATTTTGTTTTTTTTTTTTTTTAAATGAGATTATTGATAATTTACAATTTTAATTTTATAGTGGAATTTTATTAAGTATAAACTGCATTACAGTTGATAAATAATTACGTTCAAATAAATTGAAAATTTTTTAAATATACTATTGTTAATTAATAAAAATTGGCTGATCAATAATTTATAATAATATTGATTTAAAAATTATTTTTTTATTAAAACTAAAATGAAAAAAAAATTATTTAGAACATCATTGTTTAGCCAATCAATTGTTCAACGATGATACTAAATAAAAAAAAAAAAAAAAAAAAATAATAATTAACAAAAAAAAAAAATAAATGATAATGATAATGATGATAATAATAATAGTGATGTTGCTAATTACATGAATTCATTTATCACTCATTAATACCTCAATCGTGTCCAGACATTACATGAATTTTTCTTTGTTACTCGTAATACTTTTTTACTTGTTAAACAATAATAATAACGTTTACACTAAGTCTATTGAATATTCATCATTAACATTTTTTTTTTCTTTAATTTTTTTGTATTTTCGTTTATTCTCAAACACACTAACTTATCTATTCCTTCAATCAATTTATTATTATATATCTTATTAATTGTATTTCTAAAAAAAAAAAATTTTGTAAACGCCAATTTTATATTAATTTTATGTTATTTAAATACTAATTACAATGTTTATTAAACTTATATTTATTTTTATACTTGTAAACCTTTATCAGTACGATTATTAACGCATCAAGAGTATCAAAGTTTTATTTTATTATTATTATTATTATTTATCAATTATTATCTTAACAGATGCCAAGAAAATACTTCTTAATTTCTAAAAAAAAAAAAACTCGTACAATTAAATTAAATTTATAAGAACAAAAATTATATATATATATATGTGTTTATATAAATATATATATATATATAAATTTTTATGAACTAATCTTACAATATCAATAATCAAAATATTTACAAAAAAAAAAAAAAAATAGAAAAAAAATTAAAATAAATAAATTGATTTTATCACTGACATTAAAACATTTACAATAATTACTAATTTGTATGATAAATAAGCATCGTATTACATTTAACAGCTAAACACTTTATAAATTGTAACAAAAAAAAAAAAAATTATTATAAATCCCTTAAATAAAAAATATGTATGTTTATATGTTTATCATTTAATAATTGATTAAATTAAAAATTAATTAATTAAACAAATTAAAATTAAAATTAAAGATATTTGTTGCTGTTGTTGTTGTTGTTGTTGAATTATTTGTTTTTTTTTTTATATTTTGTACATCCAGGAATAAATACCACCTCACATGGAATTATAATTAACACCATGTAAATTAATAGGCATTGCTGAATTTGGTATTGAATAATCAGTATGTCTTGTATCAACATAATTACTAAGCATTGTATGTGGGCTGTGAGTTGCAAGCATTGTTGCATGTGGACTATGTGGTGTTATCATTGTTGGTGAACTATGTTGATTATGTGTACTATGTGGTGTTGTTGGTGGTCCCATTGATGTTGGACTTGATGGATTATTTGTTTGTTGTTGCTGTTGTTGTTGTTGTTGCTGTTGTTGTTGTTGTTGTTGTTGTTGTGTTACTGATGGTGGTGATGATGAATTATTTTCTTGTTTAACTCTTGTTTTAACACTTGGACGATTATTTGGATAACCACGTTTTTTATATTCCAACCATAATGTACGATTATTAACACCATACATTCTAGCTGCTTTACAAAAACCAATACCACCATATCTAACAGCATCAAGTGCACGTATAAAATTTTCATCAGCTTGTGGATTTGTTGATCTTTTACGTTTTTGTGGTCCAGGTTGTTGTGGACTTGCACATGGTGATTGACAATTTGTATTACATGGATTATTATTTGTTGTTGGGGTTGTTGATGATGATGATGATGATGACGGTGATGGTCCATTATTATTATTATTGTTATTATTACTGTTATTATTATTACTATTATTATTGTTATTATTATTGTTATTTGTATTATTATTAGTATGTTGTTGTGCCATTTGTCCATGTGGTGAATTACCATAATTTGTTAATGCACAACTTGGTCCTGGTGTATTTGTTCCACCATATGTATCCGTGATATTTGGGGGTCCAGACATATCGGGGGTTGTAAATGCTGATGATGCTTGAATCGACAGATTTGTTTGACACGAGGATAGAGCGAAACGTGGGTACGTGTGCTCCATGATTGTCCATTGCAATCCTGTGGAACAGACCAATTTTTTTTGTTTTTTTTTTTTTTTTTATTTTTCTATTTCTTTTTATTTACCTCACAATTTTTTTTATGTCTATTAACTTAACAAATTATTTTTTTGTTTTATTTTGTCAATCATAAAAACTATTTTATATAATGTAACATACTAATATATTTTTTTTAATTTACTGTTACAATATTATGTACTATAAAAAAAAATAAAATAAAGAAAAATCTAATTTATATGTTTTACTTGTTTTTTGTTTATAATGATATAATGCAAACAAAAAAAAACTAAAAATAAATATAATAGGAATTATAATGGTAAAAAAATTAAAATAAAAATAATTTTGATAAATTATTAATTAAAAATTTTCATGGTATGGCACAGATACATTTTCAAGCACAGCATTATGTATGTTTTTTTTTTTTCTAAATTAATGTTTTTTAAATTTGAATTTTATTTATATTTATTTAATTTTTTTTTTTTAATAATAATAATAAAGAAAAAGGCACACATAGACACTCGAATTTATTTTTAACAAAAAAAAAATGAATAAATATTAATAATGATTAGTGTGCTATGTATCTGTGTGCCATTTTTTTTTTTTACGATTGATTGAGTGATTGATTAACTTGTTAAGTATCTTTTAATGAAATTTTTTTCTAATTTATAATAATAATATATTTATTCGCTCTATTTTCATGTCAAACGTCTGTTGATTCCATTGTGCAACATACTTGAACGCATCTGTGCCAGCATATTTTACACAATTGAGCTTAATAACTCTTAAACATGCATTAATTACATAATTTAATTTTCAAAGAAAATTATTGTTAAAATAAAAATAAATAAATAATTTCAGCTAATAATAATTAAATCATGCATATTTATCAATATTGAAATTAAACGCAATAAAAAATATAAAAATTTTCTTGATAATAATAAAAAAAAAAGTTAAATAAATAAAAATAAAAATAAAAATAATTTACCTTGATGTGCTGGTGTATGTCCAGTTGGTACAGGTGTTTGTGCAACATTTGTAGTTGGTTGTTGATTAACATTTTGCATTGAATTATCATTTTGGGCTGGTGTTACAGCTGAATTACTCTCCATATTGCTCATCTTAAAATTAAATTAATAATATAAATAAATAATTATTAATATTACTTTATAAAACATAATAATAACAATATTTAATTATAAATAATAATAAAAAGAAAAAACAAAAAAACACATACAATTGATATTTGATCTTCTTCGATACTTTCTTGTGATTCATTACTAACATTAACTGGACGTCTGTTGTTAATAACTTCTTGATTAACAATTGCTGGTTCTGGTTTAACAACATTCATAGCAACAAGTGTTATTTCATTACAATCTTCTGGTTTTTCACCAGATCCAGATGTTGAACCAGTTGATGTTTTACGTAATCTTTTTCTTCTAAATGATGGTGATATTGGTGATGGACTTGGTGAACAAGATTCACCACAATTAACTTCACTTGGTTCACTACTACCACTTGGCCATTTTGTTAATTGAGCTGTGTGCATATCAGCAAGTCCTTTTATTTTTAAACTCTCAGCAGTCTATTATATTATATTTAAAATAATTATTATTATATTATTTATTTTTATTTAATTGTTTTTTTTTTTTATATATTATGTTTTTGTTGTTTTTTTTATTTATTAATTTACCTTGATGATAGAAGGCAACTGATCTTGTGATACATTAACTTCTCCATAATACATGAAATCAACCATAATCTTTAAATCCGTATATTTAACATCTTTAAGTATAACAATTGGATGTTGACATGGGTTAACTGTAAATAATGATTGAAAATATGTACTACATGCTGATAGTACAACCTTATGCGCTTGTAAATGCCTTCCTTCAGCAGCCAATGTTACATCAACCAATGTCTCATTACTCAGTAATGATGAAAATACTGAAATGAAATTTGGCTGATGATTATTCCATCGCAGACAATATTGTTGCATAGACATTGTTTTTTTTATTTTTTTATATATTTATTTATTTATTTATTTATATATTTTTATTTAATTTTTTTAAATTTTTTTTTTAATTATTTTTTTACTATATTTTCTTGATTATTAAACTGTAACAAAAGAGAAAGTTTCATTTTCAAATTTTTTTTCTTTTATTACTACTTTGAAAGCTTTTTTTTTGTTTTTTTATTTTTTTTTATAATTTTAATTATTTTTTTTTTTTTTTTTTTTTTTTTTTTATTATTAATTTCTTTTTATTACTAAGTGTTAATTATAAATACATTTTAATGTAAATATTTTTTTTTATTTACCTTATTTTTATTAATTTTACAGCTTTTTATTGATTCAATTTATATTTCTTTTTTTTTTTCAGTTAAGCGAGTTATTAATTTACCTCTTGTAGCATATTTAATATATCAAATGAGATATAAAAAAAAAAAAAAAAAAAAAAAAAGATAAAATTACTCCATTTGACACAAACATTCAGTGAAAAAATAATTTTTTATATTCCGATTTAATTATTAATAAATTTTATATTATAAATATTTATTAGTATATAAACGATGTAATAATAATTACATTTATAATATTATATATAATTTTTTAAACAATCACAAGATTGTTGTTGGTGTTTTTGTCTAAAAATTATTTATCAAATAGACTTGACCGATGACGCTTGTATAACTCGCGAGTGACGTCATTACCGCGTTTATAGAAAAAAAAAAAAAAAAAAAAAAAAAAATGAAAAAAGAACGTGGCTTATTGCGTCGCAAAAATCAATGATTTATATACTGATGATATATAAATTAATTATTAATTATTAATTAAAAATATTACACCAAGTTATATTATTATTAAAATCACAATGAAAATAATTACAAATATTATATTTTTATATTTTTTAAATAAAAATTATTTAATGTCATAGGTCAACACACGAATATATATATATATGTATTCATAAATCAAGATGATCAATACCCCCCTAAAACGAGAACGGCTTCTCTTTCTTTTAATCACAAACTATTGTCTTCCATTTTTTCCAAGAAACACAAAAATTAACTCAGTTGGTAAAAAAGTATTCTTCATAACCGACAATAAAGAAATTTATAATTATTTAAATTGTAATAAAAAATTAAATAAACAATTAAATTAAATTTTAAATTATTCAATTGATAAATATAAAATAATTTAATATAAAATAATTGATAAATATATTTTATAATAATTAAATAATTAATAATTTATAAATTTTGTATTTTATACATTCAAATTTCCCGCTAAATAATATTATATTAAAAAAATAGAAAAAAAATTTAAACAAAATGGTGGACGTTGCATTGTTGGGTAGCGTTTATAATAGCATCTCAACGGTGTGTAATCAAAATGGCCACCCACTGAAATACATCAAAAAAGCTAAATAAAAAAAAAAAAAAAACAAATAAAAAAACTTCAACAAAATAAATAAAAACAAATTGAAAAAAAAAAAAAAACAGTATTAGCATCTAGGATTTCTGTACAGTTGTATTGTTACAACATCTTTCTTAAAAGTGTATTATTTAATAAATAAAAAAATTTTGTTAATATCAACATAAATTTATTACCCATAAACACACCATGTTTATCATAAAATTATAAAAAATATAGTTAAATTATTAATAATTAAATAATAAAGCTTTAAAAAATGTTGTAAAAATTGTTACAACAAAAAAAATAATAATAATAATTAAATATTATATATGAGTGAGTAACAAACAATCAAAAAATCATCAAAATAAAAAAAAAAAATTTGACAAGTGATTGTATTGTAAATATTGATATGTGTGTTATATATGTTGTTCTAATAAAAAAACGTGGACGCCATCATTAGATGTTGAATAGAGGTTGGGAACAGTTGGGAATAACAAAACGTTCGTCAATTGTCGAAATGGAAGATAATCAAACATCGGAAAATGTCGCTATAATACCGGACATGTCCGAATCATTAGCGAGTGAAACCGAGGAATCGTCAAATTTAGCGACTGATCACGAGGCACATCCTGTTGCTGTAACAACAACAACATTACAAGGTTTACCAAATGTCCAGGGTGTACCAGTATCAGTACCACTTGGTTCAATCATTAATGTTTCTAATGGCAGCCATGGCACCTACAACGTCATCACTTCTGACCAATTACAGGTAAGCACCAGCTTTATGTTATCATTATCATTTTAACAGTCATTAATGATCATCATCACCATCATCATCAACAACAACAACAACAACAACAACAACAACATCATCATCATCACCTGTATCTCAATTTTATGTTTTCTTTTCCAATGTATATCCTACTTGTTTCCAATAGAAATTTATAGATTATTATGTAAGAATGAATGAATGAATGAATAAACAAGTTTAATTGTAATTTAATAATTAATTAATACTTTTTGTTTTTTGTAATTACAAGCATATGTTATGTGTTGATAATACATACGTATGTGAACCAAGACACGACAAAGATTCACCTTGGAATGGAGAAATAAAAACAACTCATATTGTTATACAAAATAGTACTGATGATAATGATGGTGATATACGTATGACAACAAGTAATAATTCAACATCAAATGCATGGACTGAATCAGCAAATATGTCTGTATTACCAGTTAGATGTAAAAATACAAATGCTGATTTATATAAAGATCGTTTTGGTTCTGGTGGACGTGGTAAATGTATTAAATTGGATAATAAATGGTATACACCAAGTGAATTTGAAGCAATATGTGGACGTGCATCAAGTAAAGATTGGAAACGTAGTATTAGATTTGGTGGTAGATCATTACAAACATTAATTGAAGAAAATATACTTAAACCACATGCAACAAGTTGTACATGTTCAGCATGTTGTGATGATGAAAGTGCAACTGGACCAATACGTTTATTTACACCATATAAAAGACGTAGAAGAACACGTGAACCAATTGATGGTGAAACACCAGTTAGAAAAATGAAAAATGATAATTCACATGATGGTAGTAATAATGATGATAGTGATATTGAAAATAATGAAAATAAAGATGTATGGCCACAATATATTACAGCAGATGGTGTTGTTGTACATCAATCAAATGAACAAGAAATAATACAAAATGTTCATACTGTACAAGAAAATATACCAACTGATGAAACATTAAAAAAATGGGATGAATTATCAAAAAAAATGTTACAAATGTCACATGAATTTCGTCGTACTGTTGAAGAAGCTATTGAACTTGGTAAACAAAGAAAAAGAGAACAACAACAACAGCAACAACAACAACAACAGCAGCAACAACAACAACAAATTATAACACTTGATTCAAGAGAAGAAGTTATTGAAGCAGTTGGATTTCAATTATCAAATAATAATACACATATTAAAAGAGTAATTATTTTAAATATTCTAAAAAATTTTATTTTATACTCAATTATTATTGATATTAATGATTTTTTTTTTTTTTTTTTCTTTCAATTAATTACAGTGTGCTAATTGTGATCGTGATGCATTATCTGAATGTTCATTGTGTCGACGTATATCATATTGTTCAACATTTTGTCAACGTAAAGATTGGAATAATCATCAAGTTGATTGTGGGAAAGTTGTTAATTTAATTGCTGATACATCCAGTGGTGATCCTTGCATATCACTCGAAGAACCCAGGACCAATAGTTAAATATATATTTTTACTTTTATTATTATTTTTTTTAACATATATTAATATTAGTAATATTTAGTCATAATAATTTCATTAATAAGAATTATAATCACTATTATTTTATTGCAAAAAAAAAACAAACAATAATATACTTAAATTTAAAAAAAAGTTTATTAAAAAAATAAGATGTATTTGAAAAAAAAAAATTTTTAAAACTCAAAAAAGCAAACTAATCAATGGTACCAAGTACATTTTTTTTTAGCATTGTAAATAAATTCACAATCATCATGAGTGAATGAATTAAAATTGGCAAATTTTTCTATATATCTATTATTATTTATAATTTAATCTGTAACTTTGTTTTTTTAATCAATCTGATTATTATAATTAAGTTTCTAGCTTTTTGTTTTTTTTTTTTTTCTTTTATAATGTAAATATTAAATAAAAAAAAATTTAATGAAATATGAAATTAATATTTTAAAATATTGTAAACAACAATAAAAATGTTTTTTTTTTTTCAATTTTTATATTGTCAAATCATTTTTTTTATCTTTTAATATATTTAATTGTGTTATCCAATGATTATCAAAATATCAATTCAATATTGACTTATGAAAATTAGTTTTATGCATGACAGAAAAAAAAAATCTTAATAATGATAATAATATTTTTGAACAACAATTGTAGTTCAAAAAATGGCCACATGACGTTGGCATCATCATATAAAAAAAAAAAAAAAAAACCACATGTCTAACACAATAATGTAATATGTAAACATTTGTTGACATTTAAAAAAAAATGTATTTGATTATTGTTAAAAAAATAATAAAATTGACCAATTAAAATAATTAAAACAAAATGGATATAACAACGACTTGTGTTGATGATATTCAAGTGCCTAAAAAAATTGAACCTGTTGAAGAATCAATTGTAAAAGTGTCTGAAGCTGAGCTAGATAATGTAGCTAAAGAAAATGATAATGTTAATAATACTCCAATTGATGAAACTGAAAAAATAACTGATGAAAAATTAGTAGAGTTAGAAGAAAAAATTGATCAAACATTGACAGAAGTTTCAACAACAGAAGAATCATATATTCCAGTTTCTTATGAATGGAATAAAATTCCAATATTATTAACATCAGCAATTGAAGAATACATACCAAATGATTATTGTGAAAATTTTACAAAAGGTTGTCATTGGTCACCTGATGGAACTTGTCTTTTAGTACCATGTGAAGATTTTAGATGTAGATTATATGATTTACCACGTGAACTTTATTCTGGTAAAGAACCAACAACTTCATTATCATCATTAAAACCAGCATTAACAATTAAAGACGGTGGACTTATATATGATTGTTGTTGGTATCCATTAATGAATTCATGGGAACCAGCAACTTGTTGTTTTTTAAGTACAAGTAAAGAAACACCTGTTCATTTATGGGATGCTTTTACTGGAAAATTAAGAGCAACTTATCGTGCTTACAATCAGTATGTTGTTAATATTATTTTATAATTTAATTTATCAAATAAATATGTAGATATATTTATTATAATATTAATTATAATTTTAGAGTTGATGAAGTTGAAGCTGCTCTGAGTGTACAATTTGTTGATGATGGAAAACAAATTTGGGCTGGTTATAAAGGTGTTTTACGATCATTTGATACTGATAGACCTGGTAGACAAATTAATGATATATCATTGAAAAATGATTTTCCAAATGCAAGAGGAATTGTATCTTGTATACGTGAAAATCCAACAATGCCTGGTTTACTTGCTTTTGGAACATATTCAAAATGCATTGGTAATTATTAAAATAATATAGAATATAAATTTTTATAATAAATAATAAATTTAATTAATAATTTTATTTTTTAAACAGGTTTATATAAAGATGGTCCTTTGTGTTTGTTAAAAACAGACAGTGGTGTAACACAAATTGAATTTAGTCCTTGTGGTACAAAATTATATTCAGTTGTTCGTAAAAATGGTCAATTTGTTTGTTGGGATTTACGAAATCCTGGTATTATACTTTATTCATTTGAAAAAAGAAAATCAGATACAAATCAAAGAATTCAATTTTCAATGTCATATGATGGAAATGATATTATTTCTGGTAATATAATATTATTTATTTTAATTTTTTAAAGTTATCATTTAAATATTGTGAAAATTTTGATGAATATTTTATAAATTACAGGTGGTACTGATGGATATGCTTCAGTTTGGCGAATTTCTGAATCTGATTGTGATGCTATTGAACCATTTGCAAATATTAAATTATCAAAAGATTGTGTTAATGGTGTTAATATTCATAAAAGTTTGCCAATACTTGCTGTTAGTACTGGACGAAGAATTTGTGATGATGATGAATCTCCAAGAGATAATAGTGTTGCTTTGTGGTATTTTGGTCAACAAGAAAATAGATGACAATAATAAAAATAACAAATTAAAATTTTATATTGAATATATATAAAATAAACTAAATAATTTTATTGTGTTTTAATTGAAAAATAATTTAAATTATTATTTGTAAATTTTATTTATTTTATTTGAATTTATTTGATACAATTTTATTTTTCAGTATCATTTAATGATCTATCACTGGATTATTCATCAGAACAATTTGTGTAAATAATAAGAAATAAAAATTCAGTTATAATGGCAAGAAAAAAAAATGTTTGATACAAATTAAAATATTTGTTTTTAAAATTTTTAAATATCCTTTTAGCTTAAATAATTTATATAATTTTGTATTATCTAAAATAATTTTATAGAAATAGTATTGAAATAAATAAATATTCAATTTAAACTTCATCATGATAATTATTTTAAAAAAATAATTAAAATTAATATTTTATTTTTATTTTAATAATTATTACTTAAAAATATTATGCATTAAATCTTGTTTAAATATTATGACAGATGAATATATGTTGTTCGATATTCAGACATGACGTAAAATATAAAAAAAAATTAAAATAAATCTTCACACTTGTTTTTTTTTTTTTTTTTCACTGTATAAAAATATCAGAATTTTTGTTTACTTTAAAAGAAAATAAAAAAAAATAAACTTCCATTCTAGAAAAAAATCAATTACAATGAAAGTTTGTATATAAAAAAAAACTATTTAGAAATATTTTACAATTAATTAAATAATAATAATATAAAAAACAATTAAATTTTTTAGAAAGCATCAACTTTTAAAATTAAAAATGGAATAATCAAAGGAGAAGAATTTCCATTCATAGATCCAAACTACAACAACTTTGGTGAAATGTTGTTGAATAAAATGAAAAATAATCAAAATTCAATTGGACAAGTAATTCAAAAAATTTTTTATTATTTTTTAAATATAGATAATATTTTTAATTATCATAATTTATCATCAGGTTGATGGAGAAACTGGACAAGAGGATACATTTGGTGATATGATGAACAGAAGTATAAGATGTGCATTGTGGATGAAAAATGAAAATTTAAAACCAGGTGATGTTGTTGCTATTTGTACAGATAATCATTTAGATTCAATTATTCCTTGTTTAGCATCTTTATACACTGGAGTTGTATTCAATCCATGGATTGATCACGCATTGACTAAAGGTATATAAACTATTTTATTTATCAATATAAACATGAATTAAAAATAAACAAATAACAAATATTTTTTAAATTTATCACACAGATACTATAAAGTATTATATAAATTTAACAAAACCAAAAGTTTTATTTACTGATGAAGAAATAGGCCAAAGAGTACTTGAAGTTGCACGAGAAGAAAATATTAATATCAAGATAATTATATTTGGTTTTATTCCTGGTTTAATGTCATTCAGTGAAATAATTAAAAAACAAGAAAAAATAAAAGTTGAAAGCTTTGAATGTAATAAATTTCAATATGTTGATCAACCAGCTGTTATTTTATATACAAGTGGTACAAGTGGAATACAAAAAGGTACTTTTTTTATAAAAAGTTATTAAAACATACTGGTTATTATTAAACTTAAAATATTTATTGTTTTAAAAATTATTTCAAGGAGTTCTTCTTTCACACAAATCTATATATGGTAATATAAAATTAGTGGCATATGTTGATAATTCTACTGTAATGTCTTATTCAACATTGTGCTGGAATACTGGAGTTATTTGTCCATTTTCATTTATTGCACATAATAGTAAACGTATTGTTGTTAATAATTTTGGTAGTAAACAGATGTGTGAGTTGGTTGATAAATATAAAGTACGTAATTGTCAAAAAATATCAATTTTTTATTAATAATTAAATTTGATTGTTATTTATTTGTTTTTTTTTTTTTTTTTTTTTTCCACAGATTAATTGGTTATTACTTGGAACAAGTGCAGTGAATCGTCTTATAACATCAGGTGAAATATTAAAACATGATATGTCATCAATTAAATATTTATGGATTACTGGTGCTATTTTTAAAGAAGAAACTCAAAAAAAAATTCAACAATTGCTTCCATCAGCTAATATTTATCAAAGATATGGTAATCGAAATTTAATCGTGACGAAAATTTTCCTCTGAGTTTTTTTTTGTATTTTTAAATCATTTGTTAATTTTTTAAAAAAATAGTGAAATCATTTTATATAAAACTTGAAATTTGATAAAATTTATTTTTGGATAACAGGAATGACAGAGTTTGGAGGTTTAGTAGTTTGTCAAACGAATAAAGAAAAATTAAATTCAATTGGAACAATAGCTCAAAATATTCAAATGAAAATTATTGATCGAGTAACTGGAAAAATATTGGGACCAAATGAAGAAGGAGAGGCATGTTTTAAGTCACCTCATATGATGATTGAATATTACAATGATTCAGAACGAACAAGAGAAGCGGTTGATTCAGATGGTGACAAATAATTTTTAAAGAAAATTCATTTTTTTATTTTAATATTATTATTTTTCTTTTCTTCTTTCAAGGCTGGATGCACACTGGTGATTTGTGTTATTACGATGAAAATGGATTTATTTTTATTATTGATAGAATAAAAGAACTTCTTAGATGTGATGGCTATGACGTGTCAACAGTAGTTATTGAACAATTAATACAAACATTTCCTGGAGTTAGTGAAGGTATATTATATCGACAAAAAATATTTTCTATTTATCAAAATTAAATAAAAATATTTTCTAATACAGCTGCTGTTGTTGGTGTGCCAGATTTTGAAGATGACGAAAGACCATTAGCTTTCGTTACAAAAAAACCAGATGCAATTGTAATTATTGTTTTTTTTTTTTTAAAGTAAATAGCTAGTAATAAAAAATTATAAATATTTGTATTTTTGTTTTTTAGATTACTGAAAAAAATATTGAAAAATTAGTTGAGGATAATTTGCCATTTCATATGAGGCTAACAGCTGGTGTTAAATTTTTAGATCACATGCCATACATGGCATCAGGTAAAATTAATCGCTCTGAGTTGAAAAAAATTGCATCTGTTGAGGCCAGATATGATATAATAAACAAAAAAATATAAACCTTTTTATAAGTACATCAGTAATTGTTTAAAAATAGCCAAAATAATTTGTCTCTGCTAAAAAAATCACTAATACAATCTTTGATCTAAGTAACTATAAATAAACAAAATAAAATTTAAATTAAAAAAATAGATGAGTATATTAGTTATAATATTTTTTATTGTATGAAAATATACATATAATGTATAAATGTTTGTTAAAATTTCATTTTACAAATAAATATTTGTAAAATACATAAACGTATTTTTGGTGAACAGGTAAACTTTATTTAACAAATTAAATTTGTTAATTTTACCAACTATTTTTTACTGTGTACTATGATGTTCATAATTTTTGTAAAACATTATTATAATTATTAATAATTACTGGATTATTCATAAAGTTTATAAATTAATCTTCATATTTATATCAACGTTTTACAAATTGTAATAGTATAAGTTCATAAGTGATAACTGTACCGATAAGCTGAAACAAATTTTACAACAAACTGTACAATAAAAAATCATATAATATAATGATAATTAATAATAAACTTACAGTAAAAATAAAATGACGAGTAATTGAAAAAAATTTCATTCCTGTCAATGAAATTTCATCGACTGTTAATTGATATTGAAGACGCTCAGCCTTTAAAAAAATAAATTGATAAACAAATAAATAAATATAAAAATAATTATTGTAAAAAAAAATCAACAAAATTTATTAAAAATATAAAATTAATAATTATTTTAACCTCACGAGTAAATAACGATGGAGAACAACAATAAATTTTTGATAAAATAATTTTACTTTGACTATGAATTCTAGTAGCTGATACTGTAACAGCAGTTAATCTTAAAATTATAAATAAAAATGATGCAAAAAAATAAATATATGCTAGAGTTCCATCTGTAGTAATACTGCAATAATAATTTAATAATTTATTTATATTAATATCAATATGAAATGATATTTACTTTGATAATAAATACTTACAAAATTCCATTGTAAAGTTGAATACATATGATATATAAATTTATAAAATATGATAACATTATTAATGGAGAAATTGTTTTATCTGTTTCTTTAACTAAATCACTTAACATGGCATATTTTTCTCTACATTGAATCCAATAAATTTCATTACATTTTTTACGTAATGATTTTGTTACTGATTTATTTAAATATTTGTATCTTTCAGCTAAACCAGTTGCTACCTAGAACAATCATAAAATATTATCTCTAAATTATTCGGTTTTTTTATTTCCAATTTTAATTTTATTTTGATCAAAATTATAGAATTATCTCTGAGTATTTTACAGTGAAATAATAAATACTTACAACTGCAATAAATACATCTGTAAAATTCCATTGAATCGTACTGAATTTATTAATTATATACAAAAATAAAACTGCTGCAAATCTTGAGTAAGCTGTTTCGAAAAAATTACAGAAATTAATTAAATAATTAACTGAAAATATTATGTTAACTTGAAGTTTTTGTTAAAATTAATTAGTTGTATAATTTTAATCAAAATGATAAATTAAAAAATGAAATAATTGCTTGAAAAAATGAAAAAAAAAATATATAATTTATTAAATTTTTATATTTTACTTACAGATTACAGAAACATCATTTGATTTTTCTAAATTATAAGCTTCAGCAAAGTGATTATAAAGTACAGCTAAATCTTTGGACATACTAAAATCTTCTTTAGTATTTAAATAATTTAAACTGTGTTCAATAGTAGCAGCTAACATCATAATTGATGATATTGTTATTAATTTAAATCGTAAATGTAAATTTTCATCAATAAAACTACAAAAATTATACAAAAAAAAAAAAAAAAAAAACAAAATAAATATAAAATTTTAATTTAAAAATATAAATAATAAATAATTGAAAACCTGTTTATATGATTTTCTGTAATTGTCCATTTTTGTTGAAGTTTAATCCACATTGGACAGATAAAAAAAAAAAAAAACATTACCATTAAATTGTTTCCAAAAAAAACTACATGTGTTATTGAATCTAAAAATAAAATAATCAAAAAATTATTAAATAATTTATATAATAAATTACATTTAATATTAAAATTACCTAAAATATGAGATGAACCATTTATTATTGCTTGGATAAGTAAAACTATCATTGTTAAAAAAATACATAATATTGTTGTGATGATAAAAATACTGTAAAATGTTTTAAATGATTTGATTTTAAAATTCATCATTGTTGGATTATTATTTAATATTCCTTCGATAGGAAACATTCCAAATAGTTGACTAAATATTATGACAGGTTTAATAGCATTGTTAAAAGTTTCAATATTCTGTGATTATAAATTAAAAAATATAAAAATTAATTAACAAAAAAATAATAATTTTCAGTTGAATAAAAAATTTAGATCAAAATTCTTACTTTAATCTTTAAAGTATTTGGAACTTTGATGATGATTCTTGGATTATTAAAAGAATTAATTTTACTTTTTTGACTTCTTCTGATGAGATGATTATTATTTGGATTAAAAATTTCAATACTTTCTGGTAACATGATTTTTTAATTAAAAAATTTATATGAATAAAAGAACGTTTTAACTTTATATCAGCTTCTAAACTACTGTCGTGTTTGGATATTTTTTTTTTTTTATTATGATCATTTGTTTTTACATTACACTTTGAAGTGATGAGTATAAAAATCAATTTAATTGTATATGTTCAAGTAGAAGCCTTGACACTTTTGCAGATGGAAAATGATTAGACCAGAAATATGCGATTGTATAAATAAACAACACGTTAATAAACAAAAAAAAAATGCATTTTTAAATAATAAAACGAGTAAAAAAATGGATAAATTTCCTTTTGTATTAATATTTTATACCCCCCCCCCCCGCAGATTGAATGAGTCATTTTTTAAAATAAATGATGAGCAATTTGATTATTTTTGACGTAAAAGTTGATTTTTTTCAAAAAAATTTTTTGAAAATTTTATGGAATTTGATTTTAATCATGATAATATATCAAATAATTATTATAGTAATTTATTAAATGATAAAATTGATAAAAAATATTGATTTTGTATTTTTAAGAATTCAAAAATACAGTGGTGCTTTAATGCATGAAGCTGCCATACTGTGCAAGTCGATAATATACCGACCGAAAACTGCAAAAACCTACCGCTTTGATCATAGTAGCGTGCCAATCGCAAAAATTAAGTTGCTTTGTATAAAACAGTATAAAACTGTGTATAAAACGCTTATTGTTTTTGTTTATGTTATTTTCTTGTTAATACATATATTAAATAATTTTAGTAAGTAAAAAAAGTTATATTGTTAGTTATTGTATTATTAGAAAATTAAATATCTAATTGGTTTGAAATGGAAAATAAAAAAAATTCACAGGAATTATTTGATAGTTTTCGATATAAAAAACCTTTATTACAAAGGTTAGAGATATATATTTATAAACTAATGTTCAAGATGACTAGAGACTGTCTCTAGTCTTCTTCTTGTTGTTGTCAAAACATAAAAATGCTTAATAAATAATTTTTTTTTTATAGTTATAAAAAACCAGATGTTAAAAGTAAACCAAATTTATTTAAAAAAATATCTAATTTAGATGAGTCAAATAGATTGTCAATTATTTCAATTGTAAGTCAATTAATTCTAAAAATAATAATAAAAATTCTATTTTTAAATTGAATTTATATTTATATAAAAATAATTTTAATATTTATTTTAGAAAGACTCAGATGATTCTATAGATTCTCCTGAAAAACACGAATTACTTTCAAGTACAGTTCATGTTATTGATGATTCAATGGATCAGTCAATTGGACATGAAGGTGAAATAAAAATTGACAGTGAAAAAGAAAATTTAACACCACCAATGGACAAATCAAATCGTTCTAAAAAAAGAAATATTATTCTTGAATCATCGTCTGACAGTGATTCACCAACTAAAAACATAATAGAATCATCTCAACAATCAACAATAGAAAAAAAATTTGATAATGATGATATATCTAGTCCACAAAAATCACAAAAAAAAAAAGTATCACCAAATAAAAATAATAATTCACAAGAACATAAAATAACAATGAAAAAAACAACAAATTATATTTCAGATTCATCAGATGATGATTTTGAAAAACCTATTAAAAAACAAAATTCAATATGTTCTAAAAAAAGTCCAGATAAATGGCAAGGAGCTGATTTTAAAGTTAATTTACAATCTTTAGGACTTGATAATACATTAAAACCTTGGATTAAAAATATTCAATCAAATTCATTAATGACAATATTACCAACTGACAAAAATGATCTTATTTTACATAAAAATGGTCTTGAAAATTTAGATTATAAATTATTAGAAAAATTTTATTCAGCATTTGAAAAAATTCCTATGCCAGTGTTAAAAAAATTTCCAGGTTTTGATGAACAAACATTTATTAGTATGAAAATTCTTCATCAACATATAAAAGCTAAATGTCGTTTGGCTAATAAAAAATTAGAAATATTTGAAAAAAATACACAACAAATGAAAACAGTAATATTTGCAAGTGATGAAGAATCAGAATTAAATATTTCAGTTGAAGAAAAATCAAATAAAAATAAAATGATAAATTTTAATAAAGAAAAAATAAATGAATATTCAATAGATAATGATATATCATCATCAGTAAAAAATAGTTCAAGTGAATCATCAAGTACCAAAACAGTACCAATAAAATTATCACCATTTAAATTTAATAAACATACAACAATTAATGATGAAATAATAAAAAATAATGTATCAAATAAAAAAAAAATATCACCAACAAATTCTCGTGATAATATAGATAATGAAACTTCATTGTCAGAAGTTGATTTTATACAACATAATAACAGTTCAAGTTCATGTGCAACAAATTCACCATCACCAATTGTAAAAGGTAAATTTCAATTAAAACGTCCAATCAAAGCTAAAGTACATCAAACAATGGCTCAAAAATTAAATAATTTATGGGAAAAAGGACAAAATGAATCATTAGCTATTCAATCACCAACACCAACAAAAAAAATTTCATCATCATCATCCTCAGTTAATATATCAACAAAATTATTTGATGTAAAAGCTAATCAATGTGATTCATTGGAAAAAAAAAATAATAATTATGATATTGAATTAAGTCAAGAAGAAGTAGATACAATTGAATTAGATTCAACACCTGAACCTGTTACAGATAATAATAATGAAAAATTTGAGTATGAAAATATGTTTGACAATGATATTGATGATGATTTTTTTATAGAAGAATTAAATGAAAAATCATTGTCTGTTGAATTAAATGAACTTCCAGTATTTGGAAATAGTACAAAAGTAAATAAACCATTAATAGAACCATCAATAGAACCATCAACATCTCAAGTATCAATAAAATCAAATGGTTCAAAATCAAATTATTTTGAAATGGGAAATTTTACTGGTGATGTTAAAAATGATGGTGTTAGTGGTGAATTTGATGGTTTAGATTATAATCATTCATCACAAATGTTAAAATTATTTCGTAGAATATTTGGTTTATATAGTTTTCGTCCAAATCAACTTCAAGCAATAAATGCAGCATTATTAAAATTTGATACATTTATATTAATGCCAACTGGTGGTGGTAAATCATTGTGTTATCAATTACCAGGAATACTTTGTCCAGGTGTTACAATTGTAATATCACCATTAAAAAGTTTAATAACTGATCAAGTACAAAAATTAACATCATTAGATATACCAGCAGCTCATTTACTTGGTGGTGTTAGTGAAAAATATACAAATGATATTATACGTGAATTATCATCAAGTAAACCAAATTTAAAATTATTATATGTTACACCAGAAAAAATAGCAGCATCACCAAAATTTTTTCAAGTATTATCAAATTTATATGAAAGAAATTTATTATCAAGATTTGTTATTGATGAAGCACATTGTGTATCACAATGGGGTCATGATTTTCGTCCTGATTATAAAAGACTTAAAATATTAAGAGAAAATTTTCCAAAAGTACCATTTATGGCATTAACAGCAACAGCAACACCACGTGTTAGAAGTGATATATTACATCAATTAGATATGACTAAACCAAAATGGTTTTTATCAAGTTTTAATCGTCCAAATTTAAAATATACTGTTGTTGATAAAAAACCAAAACAAAGTTGTATTGAAATAACAGCATTAATTAAAGAAAAATATTTAAATGAATGTGGTATTGTTTATTGTTTTTCACGTCGTGAATGTGATGAATTTGCAACACAATTTCGTCATAATGGTATTAGTGCTGATTCATATCATGCTGGTATGCCTGATAAAGATAGAACAAATATACAAACAAAATGGATATCTGAAGATATTAAAGTTGTTTGTGCAACAATTGCATTTGGTATGGGAATTGATAAACCAAATGTACGTTTTGTTATTCATGCTGCATTACCAAAATCAATTGAAGGTTATTATCAAGAAAGTGGACGTGCTGGACGTGATCTTGAAAATGCTGATTGTATATTATTTTATAGTTATTCTGATGTTCATAGACATCGTAAAATGACTGAATTAGATAGACCATCACCATCAGTATTACAAACACATATGGATAATTTATATAAAATGGTATCATTTTGTGAAAATAAAACAGATTGTCGTAGAGCACAACAATTAAATTATTTTGGTGAACAATTTGATAATAATAAATGTATACAAAATAAAGATACAGCATGTGATAATTGTCGTAATGTACAAGTATTTACTGAAATTGATGTTACAGAAATGGCTAAAGCAATTATAACAGCAGTTAGAGATATTAATATTACTAATAAAAATAATGTAACAGCAAATCAATTAACTGAAATTGTAAAAGGTTCTGATTTAAAAAAATTTCGTGATACTGGATTAAATAGATTACCAATATATGCTAGAGGTAAAGCATGGAATAAAAATGATCTTGAAAGATTAATACACAAGCTGGTTATTGATGGTTATCTTCAAGAAGAAATGTATGTTAATAAAGATATTGTTGCAGCTTATTTAAAAATTGGTACAGCAACAAAAGCATTTATGACTAATCCAAATTCAAAATTAATGTTTCCAATGAAAAAATCAACAAGTCAATTAACAGTAACTATTGGTACATCAAAAATTCAAATGAAAAATAATGATCTTAAAGAATTACAAGATAAATGTTATGCTGATTTAATGAGAGATTTAAATGGTTATGCTGGTGCAATTAATGTACCAGTTACAACAATTATAAATTTAGTTGCAATAAGAGCAATGAGTCAACAAATGCCAACAACAGTTCAAGAAATGATGAAAATTCCTCATATTACAAAAGCAAATTATGAAAAATGTGGTAGAGCATTATTACAAATATGTCAAAAATATGCTGCATTAAAATTAGAACTTAAAAAAGAAGAAGAAGCTGCACAAATTAATGATAATGATGATTTTGAAAGTGATTGGATTGATACTAAAGAATCATCACGTTCAAGACCACAATCAAGTGGTAGTGGTGTTAAACGTAGAGGTACAACAAATACTAGTGGTAATGCTAAAAAATATAAATCATCAACTAGTACTACATCATCGAGAGGTAGATATGTAAGACGTGGTTCATCAAATTCAACTCGTGGACGTGCTAAAAGTACTACCACAACTAAAGGACCTGGTCTTGTTGATTTTACACAAAAACAACAATATCTTAAAGATCCTTTACGTTTTCAAACACTTGGACTTTAATATAATAAATATTTATTATCTCTTTAAGACAGTATTAAGTATTTTTATTTTTTATTTTGAAAAAAATTCAATGGTGTTACTTTAAAATTAAGTTTAAATTTAATGTAGAAATAATTATGTAAGAATAAAATTATATTTTCTTACTTTTCTATAAACAATTCATTTAACTAAGTATATAATAATTATTAAATATAAACAAACAATTTAACCAAATTACAAATCTGGTTGAACAATTCTTGATTGTTTATCATTATTTGTAACATGTTTTTTTAATAAATTCATAATGTCATTGTCAAATTCTGGTGGTGTTGGTTTGACACCAATTGCCCAATAAAATAAATCCCAATCATTTGATGGTAAATTTATTAAATGATCATAAAGCTTTAATTCTTTATCATTAAATCTATTTAAATATTTTTTAGCAAATGTACTCAATACAAGACCATTTTCCAACATGCCTCGTTTTCTTGATTGATACAGTAATCTTTTGAAAATAAAAATTAAAAATTATAAAATATTAATAATAACAAATTACAAGTATGAAAAATATTAAATAATACCTAGCTCTTTTTAGATCAATATTTTCATTTTCACGTTCAACATAAGGAGGTATTGATGGTTCACGGCCTTCAGGATGATTAAGATTATCAAATTCACTTTTATTTATTAAACATGTTGCAACAGATCTTGTAACGATATTTGTTTTAACCTAAAATTATAATAAAATATTTTTTTTTGATATATAAAAACAAAGTTTAACAATTATAAATATAAATTTTCTAACAATATCAAAAACACAAGATTTCACCAAAACATTCATGATTGTGTAATTATTATTATCATAAATTGGGACTCAGATGGAATTATTTTCTCAAATTCTCAAGGAAAATCAAAATAATAAATATTAAAATTGGCACTTTGACAGATCTTGCGTCTTAAGGCGCATGTACACACTGTACTGGTTGTTGTTGTTGTTTTTTTATTTTTTTTTTATTTTTAGCTGTATTGATGTTTTATTTTGCTGAATGATATTATAAATGTTTTGATGAAATAATATGATATTGTTACTCAAACATTTGAGTAACATTTGGCATACACCAAAATGTTGAAGTGTATAATAATTTAACAACTTAGCAATAATAACAATAGAGTATAAATTTGGTTGACATGCAAAAACTATAAATTAATTTTATTTTAAAAATAGTATATTATATTATTGCAATTAAGCATACATTTTATTTAACAAACAAAAAATATAGTAATATAAATAAATGGCTTTTCAAAACAAGCATTATTTTCTAATATGAAATTTAAATTATGTAGTAAAATTAATTATTGATCAAAAAAAAAATATAATAATAACAATAAACATTTTATAAAAAAACAATAAATATCGTATACTTCAAAAACTTTAAACGATTAAATAAATTAATTGAAAAATAAATACCATTTTATAGAAATATTGATGTTGGATGTTGATGCAGTACATTTTATATTTAAAACTTTGACAAAATATTAATATTGAGTATAGCCAAAGCTAAACATCCAGTAATTATCAGCAAAATTAGATGTATAATCAATTTTTTTTGTTCTTAAATACTCAACTTTAAACACAATATTAAACATCAAAGTTAATATATTCTTCATGATTACAAAAATAATATTAAAATAAATACTTTGATAGTGTGTATAACAAAATGTAAATTAAAAATTTTTAATGTTGATAACACTTGAAGTGTATATAACTAAAAGTCAATAATATCACTTTTGTTAATAGCAAAATCTTTATCCAATACTGCCAGTGCTGATCCCACTACACTAACAGTACCACTAATAAGTACAGCTATTTTTTTTTTGTTCTTTATTGTTTTATCAATATTATTATTATCAACAATATGTTGAACAGCTTCATCAATTGATTCTGTGATAATAGTTGGAGAATATGTCCATGCCTCTTTGAATGATTGACATTTTTTCATTTGTTCAGCCAAGTCAAGATTAGTATTTTGTAAATCAACACCATTTGTTTTGCTTAGAGTTTTAATAAAATATGCAATATCAAAACCAACTTTTTTTAAATCATCAAAATTTTTACGATAAAACCATTCACGACGTATTGTATCATAAATTAATATTTTTTTAACATAATTTTTATTATTTGTAGTTGAATCATTTGTAATTGATTTGTTAAACCAATCAATACAATTTTTCATGGAATCTTTTGTATCAACAGGAGTATCTAAATAAATATCCAAGTATTTACCATGAATGATTTGTGTACGTCCAGGCCATTTAGTATTTATCAATGCTTTTTCTACGATATCTTTATTAAAATTAATCTCAGCTTTTTGACTATTTTTATTATATATTTCAATAAATTTTTCAGCCAACTGTAAAGCCAAAGCAGAATTTTTATATTGTACATTACTGTCAACACCAAGTTTTGGTGGATATGTATTTAATATTTTTAATTTGTCAGTTGGAATTAAAATTAACTCACATTTTTTTCTTCGTGATTCTTCATGTAGTTTACGAAGTATATCTGCTTCCTGGGAGACTGTGTATGTTACAATATTTTTTTTCATAACACCAGATACGTTCGCAACAATTTTGCTCAAATTATCACCAAGAAGGTATAGATAATCTATTTCTAAAGATGTTATACCAACAAATATTGGTTTCTCAATTATATTTGCTGCATCATAAATACCACCAACTCCAACTTCGAATATTGCAACATCAATATCTTGATCAAGAATTATATGAAACATTAATATAATAATAAATATAGAACTTGTTGGAATATCAAGTTCATTTTCTTTTAAATTATCAAGTATATTGTAAACATGAAAAAATTTATTGACAAAATCTGCTTCATTAATTGGTTTTCCATTGATTCTTATTCTTTCACGTACTTGAACAAGGTGTGATGTGGTATATAAAGCTGTTTTAAAGCCATGATGACGAAGAATTGAGTCTAAATATGTACACGTGGAGCCTTTTCCTTTTGTTCCAGCAATATGGATAATAGGTACACGATTTAATTGATTTAAATCCACGTCACTTTTTGATAAATACCTTCTACATTGCTCGACAGCATTTCGCATCACTTTCAATTCATCAGCCTTATCCTTTTTTGGTTGAGTAGTATATTCAGCCTTATCCTTCTTTGGATGAGTAATGTATTCAAAAAGTGATTTTAACCTTCTTTTATCCAACATATTTAAACACTTGACAGCATTCTGTGAAATTTAAGAAAAAATAAATAAATAAAATAATATAAATTATTCAATTGTATATTTTATACAAATTCTTTGACATTGTCAAAAAGCAATTATATAAAATAATAATTTAAATAATATTTTTATACAATAAATTATTATAAATTTATTTTTTTTTCAATTAAATTTTAATTTTGAAATAATAAAATTAATCAATCAATTAATTAATTATCATTATACCTGATATGTAATCGCAATTGAAGATGACTTTTCCAAATTTTGATTCTCTGCCATGATGATAATTTATTGGTATATAAATAAATGTACTTATATATATATAAATATTTATAATTCTAACTATTTGTAATTAATGACACGAGGCTTAGATCCGATCAGTATTACTTCTCAATTAGAAATGTGAAAACTTTTTGAATCAAGCTTTATTTATAGTTTTTTTTTTTTCGGCGTTTAATTTGCTATTGGTGATGCCAACAAACCCAACAAACACGTTTTCCATATTTAGCTGATAATTCTCTCTTTGTCCAATGTATGAACTATTGTGATGACGTAGGAAAAAAAAATATATATATATTTATCATATTTTTGTGTACATGTGTCTGTGTGAAAAACACAAATAAATAGAAATAGAAAAAAAAAAAAAAATAACAATTAAATTTTATTTAAAATAAAATATTATTTTACCAAGGTTAAATAGAATTTTCGAGAATCAAAAATTATGAAAATAATGATATTTTTCATATTATTTTATTTTCATCATATAGTGATTTTCTATGTATTTTATTCAACAAATAAACAGAAAGTTCTGGTATATTTTATTGTCAAATAAAATTAGATACAATTAGATATATATATATTTTTAATTTCATCAACAAATAATACTTCTCATTTTAACAAATTGATAACATTATTGATTTATAATTTTTATAAATTATGATCTAATAATAATAGTAAAAACAATTTATAGAATAGGAAAACAATCAAAAAAAAAAATAACAATTAAATTTTATTTAAAATAAAATATTATTTTACCAAGGTTAAATAGAATTTTCGAGAATCAAAAATTATGAAAATAATGATATTTTTCATATTATTCAGGTACATCTGCAGATGTGAGAAGATTTACATCCAGAAGTGGTTGAATCATAGTTTTCCATTCACTAAAAAAATTACCAAGCGTTTTTATAGTAGAAACTGTAAAAAATATAAATGAAAAAAAAAATATGGAAAAATCAACTTACTTAATTGAATTAATAAATTCTTTGAAATCATTCCTAAGATTTTTTATTTCTTCACGAAGTTGAATACTACGGCATAAATGTAAAAATAAATTAATTTTATATTTATTGAGTAATTATGAAAAAACTCTCGTGGAAAAGGTACTTACGCCCATGTTGGAACAGTTGACATACTTTGTTGATTGACATTATGTGTTCTGACATGTCGACTTTTTGCAACAAGTACTTTTTCATTTGTTTCATTATTATGAACAGTGCTGACATCATCATTATCATCACTATAATCTTCATCAACATTATCATTTTCATAATTTTTATCATCTTCATAACCATGATCATCTCGATCAACATTATCATCTTCATAATCTTGATCATCATTATCAACGTTCTCGTCTTCATCATTTTCAACATCTTGATAATAGTCATGATCACTATCATTATCTTTATCAAACATATATTTAGTTTCCTTCATCTCTTTTTCTTGAACAACGCTCACCTGGTCAAGTTTTTTAAATAGATTTATTGTCGCATTTTTAGATTTTCTTGGGTTTGGTATAGGTATTGTTCTGGTGATTGGAATCAATTTCCCTCCTCTTACTTTTGGCATTTTATTGATTTTAGTTGAAAAAAAATTTATCTGTATATAAAATAAATTAAAATTATTTGCATGGCAAGTGCTTAAATTCAAATAAAAAATTTAGTAACTGATTATATGACCTTGAACTTTTACCTCACTTTAAATATTTTTTATTATCTAATATTTAAAAATACTCAGAAAAATAATATACCGGATATCAAGTCTGGACATCACGTATATGCATTTTTTCTGAATATATTGTGATAATAATGTTAAAACGAGCAAAAATTTGAGGTGGAAAGTTATTTATAGTCAGTTACTAATTTTGTCATTGAAAGTTAAGCACCTGCTTAATAATCAAATGTGATATTATTTTTTGATACCTATTTTTATTTTAGTAAATTAAGAATCCTCGGGCTTACTCGATTTTCAATAAATATAAATCTTACAATATTTTTTTTTTCATCACGCAGTGGATACCCTTCATAATAAATTGAAAAACATTTTTTATTGCAGAAAGCAGGTGTGAAGCTTTTGGACAAGCCAGGTAAAAAATACCCGTCAACATAACGTAGCATTTACAGACCTAATTTTTAATTCAAAAGCTACTTACAATATTCTTCAGAACTTTAAAATTATTCTGTGAAATATGGCAATGATTGAAGTTTGTCATTATAATATAATTGTATAATTAATCATAAAAAACGAACACGTAGCAAAAAGTTTTATAAAAATTCTTATAAGAATTCTTATACAAATTCTTGTATAAATTTGGCGCTTGTTTTTATAGAATAAATTTTTTATTTTTTTATAGAATTTGGTCTATAGGATTATTTTTATAAAAAAAAAAAAAAAATAACTTGTATGCTGTTTTATAGAAATAGTTTTTAGTCGGGTGATGAGCCAGTGCTGTTCCCCAAAGCCACAAACCTTATAATAAAATTTAAGAAAAATGTATATAAGAATATGTGTTTTTCAATTTTATCTATTTTTTAGTTTTAATCATATTTTAGCAACAATTTATATATATATATGTCCCATTCTAAGCATTTTCACGGGGTTTGCGGCCTGACCCCCTGCGATTTTGTTCATTTTTTAATATGTTGTAGATTTTGGCATTAAAAAAGACACGTATTTTTTTTTTTTTTTTTTTTGCAATTTTTGAGGGCGCCACTATCGAATTTCACTCCAATTTCAAGATATCTCAAAAAGCCCCTTTTTTATTTTTCTGAATTTTTGATCATAAATTCGAGGACGCAAAACAAGTATTTTAAGCCCTTGTAGAAAGTGGGCACTCAATGCGAAGTATTTTTTTTCGATTTTTGAAATTTAAAAAAAAAAAATTTTTTTTCAACTTTCGGTCTGTTAAATGGTTTTTTCTGGAAAACTAAGAAGAAATTGGAAATTTCATAAGAGTAAATTTCGATTTCTTTTTTTTTTTTAATTCTGAAAAAAAAAAAAAAAAAAAATTTTGGAAAAAAAAATTTGTTTTTTATCATTTTTTCAAAATTTCAAAAATCGAAAAAAAATACTTCGCATTGAGTGCCCACTTTCTACAAGGGCTTAAAATACTTGTTTTGCGTCCTCGAATTTATGATCAAAAATTCAGAAAAATAAAAAAGGGGCTTTTTGAGATATCTTGAAATTGGAGTGAAATTCGATAGTGGCGCCCTCAAAAATTGCAAAAAAAAAAAAAAAAAAAATACGTGTCTTTTTTAATGCCAAAATCTACAATATATTAAAAAATGAACAAAATCGCAGGGGGTCAGGCCGCAAACCCCGTGAAAATGCTTAGAATGGGACATATATATATCTATATTAGGAAATTGATTATGATCACTCTTATTGAAAAACTTATATTCTTATATACATTTTTCTTAAAAATTTGTGGCTTTGGGGTAAAGCACTGGCTCATCATCCGACTAGCCTGGGTTCAAGACCGGCTTGAAGCGTTATTTTTCTAAAAACTATTTCTATAGAACAGCATACAAATTATTTTTTTTTTTTTTTATAAAAATAATCCTATAGACCAAATTCTATTAAAAAATAATAAATTTATTCTATAGAAAAAACGCCAAATTTATATAAGAATTTGTATAAAAATTTGTATAATAATTTGTATAAGAATTTTTATAAAACTTGTGAATGTTTTTGACAATTCAAAGATTATAGGTCTTTAAATGCTACAGGTTAACGTACATTATACCTGAATTTTGCTAGAAACATGTTTTTCAATTATAACAACTTTAAGGTTGTCCCCTACATGCTGAAAAAAATATCGTGAGATTCATATCTACGATGAAAATCAAGTCAGCCCATCGTCTATAAATTAAAATAATAATAAAAGTAAATTAAATTAAATTCTCTAAATTATTTATATTATTATTATCATTATTACTAGTGTCTAGCTATTTTATTCATCGATAGTGGATGTCATCAATGAAACAACCCAAACATTTGGAGTTGGCATACCTTCAGATGCATGGAAATACGGCATACGAAAGCATTTACCTCTTACTGCATCAATTCTCACAATATCAACATTTGAAAGTTTTGAGCATTTAAAAATTCCAAATAAATTCGATGACCATCCTACATTAAAAAGAGATTCTATGGGTAGTAAGAAGCGTCTTACAAGAAGATGAAACCTTCTATTAAAATAAATAATATTTTCAGCAATACAAATAGAGCCATCATGAAGTAAAAATGTATTATCACGGTCATTAAGATTAATTAAAAACTTAGGACATTTAAGTAAATTATATTCAGCTGCGTTAGCTGGGACAAAAGGAGGTAAATTGTTGCTAGTCCATTTTTTACCTGGAATATAATTTTGATTATTGTCATTGTTGTTCGTTAAATATCCTACAGCGAATTTTTCAGCAAGCCTATTTCTAATTTGTTGTAAATACTGATATTTTTTTTTAATTATATGATTGAAGAATTGCATAGCATTTTCATAAGGATAAGCTGAAACTGAATCTAATGGTCCGAAACGTCTTGCATCTTCTGCCAAATGTAAAAGTATATGACAATTATATGTATAAAATCCAGGCCCATATATTGCTTTACAACCCCTAACAAAAGACAATAAAAGTTTTTCTGCAACAACAATTTCATCTTCAGTAGCTCGACGAACAAGAAGCTTTATAGCTGCTGCAAGTTTAAGATAATGTGTATAAATTGCAGGATGAATTATGCCTTGAAGGAATATAAAACCAGTATGTAAAAGCTGCTGACGACATTCAGTGGCTTTTTGATTGGAATAATTTTTAATATTATCTGGATGGCGAGAAAATTCACGAGGACAATAATCAGATATAAATACTAACCGTGCATTTATTGTTTCAATACTCAGTTCGTCAAGCTGGAGATTTTTTTGATATTTTCCAATAACCAAGGGTGCTAAAAATTGCTTCCACATACCGAGAAAAACTGCATGCATAATATCAAATACTGTCATTTTTACTGACTCGAATCCCGGAATGCGATGAAGAATACTTCGTGGCCCTGTATCATGGTGTTCATGGTCAGTTTGATTATAGTAATCTCTTTCATCGCGAAAAATAATATTAGTGTCTAAAAAAATAACATTTTTGCCTGGTCCAGGTATTCCTAAAACTGTGCATCTCGAGCAAGCACTATAACCACAGTGACTTTTATGACGTAACGTCATTGCCCGAGCAGGGGCATCACCTATAAAGCTTCTTGGTGTAAGACGAAATATTTCATTATTAAATTTAATACCATTGCGCCTTACAATTAACCGATACTCTTTAACAAACCGAGACAAGAATTCATTTGAGTCTGTTGGCTTTGAATGATTTCCATTGGTGACCCAAATGCCCACAAATTCAGGTGAACTCTTAGGGATGTTTGCGATACGAATTTGAATAGGCCAGACGTGACCTTTTTGTCCATGATCAAGGAGTGCTCCGTCGACACTAAAATCAAATAACAATTCACGTGGAATCAGATTTCTAGGGGTTTTTTGTAATGTTTCTAAACATGCGTTTTCTAATCCCAGGTCGAGATAATAACCACCTGCAACTATGTGTATGGGAGCCGGAGATCGTGGTGTAGAAAGAAGAGTTCGAGCGTCTTTAGGAATCCTAGCTAAACAATTATGTTGACGGACAGCTCCTAATACTGCATTAATTTGTTGATGAGACATATGTGTTTTTACACATGCCACCGCTAAATTTCGTTGGAAATTGTTCATATCATCGCGTATATTATCAATTGGGTCACGATTCTGATCATTTGGATGATCGTACAGGTGATTCCCATGATAATCTTCATTATTTTGATCATTATTTTGATTCTCACGATTATCGTCATTATCGTCAACATCGCGATCATGATAATTATGAAAATCTGGAGGATCATCATTTACATTCTCACGATTGTTATCATTTTGATCATCATTGTGATCATGACTATTATCACTATCATGAGGATCATTATAATTATCATCATTTTGATTATCATGACGATTGTCGTTTTGATCATGTCGACCACTATCTTGACTTTCATGGCCATCAGCATCTTCATCATGGTTATCCATATTTTCATTATGATGACCATTGACATCCAGATTAATTTGTCGCTGATACAATTGCTGACGTAAGCCGG
Organism: Lysiphlebus fabarum; assembly: GCA_011426435.1. NCBI lineage: Eukaryota > Metazoa > Arthropoda > Insecta > Hymenoptera > Braconidae > Lysiphlebus > Lysiphlebus fabarum. Next base: position 96,115 of record WSYQ01000642.1, read on the forward strand.
TACGCCGGGCAATTATTTCTTCGCGCAATACCCGCTTACGATACTCTGAACCAACGTCATTTATGGGCTTACGGCGTCTATTACCTGATCTTGAATACATTTTAAATTTTTAACTAAATTTATTTTAAACCTTACAATTATAATAATTGGCTGTATTCAATTTTAAATATACTATTATAACAATAATTATAGTTTAAAAATACATAAAAAAATACAACCTTACTAAGAAATCAGTACGCTTGATGAGAAAATATCTGTAATTATAGAAAAAAAAATATAATAATTTAAAATTCGCAATTGCGTTATGCAATAATGTTTATGGCCAGGATATTTATGGAAACAAATAGCTAAGGAAGGAGATGGACTTAATAAAAACAATTTATTAAATAATTATTCCTGGTTAAAATATTTTTTTAAGTACATCCATTTTCTTAGCTATTTGCTCTTTATTTTTTAATAAATAAATCCCTGAAAATAATTGTTAAATAAACAAATAGCTACGGAATAAGATGTACTCAAAAAAAGACAATTTATCGAATGATTATTGTTGGGATATAATATGTCTTTTAAAAGCTTTTTTTTATTAAAAAAATAGAAAACAAGCAGCTAAGAAAATGGATGTTCTCAAAAAAATATTTTAACCAGGAATAATTGTTTAATAAATTGTTTTTTTTAAGTCCATCTCCTTCCTTAGCTATTTATTTATTTAACAATTATTTTCAGGCATTTATCTATTTAAAAAATAAAGAATGAATTGTCATTTTTTAAGCCCATCTCTTTCTTTAGCTATTCGTTTATTTAACATTTGTTTATTTAAAATTTCGTTTATATATAAGAAAATAGATGCAGCCAAAGAAATATTTTACCCAGCAATAATTGTTTAATAAATTATTTAATCGCTAAGGAAGAAGATGAACTCAGAAAATAACAATATTTGTTTATTATAAATGATTTACACGCTTTTATTTATTAAAAAATTAAGAAAAAAAAATTAAGAAAATGGATGCGTAGCCAGAGAAATATTTTATCCAGCCATAATTGCTCAATAAATTGTCTTTTTTAAGTACATCTTATTCTGTAGCTAATTGTTTATTCAAAAATTATTTTCAGGCATTTATTTATTGAAATATTAAAAAACAAATAGCTAAGAAAATAAATGTACTCAAAATAATATTTTACCTAGCTATAATTACTCAATAAATTGTCTTTTTTTGAGAACATCTTATTCCGTAGCTACCTCTGTTCACCTCCTAGCTGTTCATTCTTTATTTTTGTAATTAATAAATGCCTGAAAAGTATTGATAAATAAACGAATAAGCTACTGAATGAGATGTACTTAAAAAAAGACAATTTATTAAACAATTATTGCTAGTTAAAGTATTTTTTTGAATATTTGCATTTCTATAACTATATTCGTTTTTTAATATTTTTATAAATGAATGCCTGTAAATTATTTTTAAATAAACAAATAGCTATAAAGAAGTAGATGTAACTTGAAAAATATCCTACCTAGCAATAATTGTTTAATAAATTGTTTTTTTTTTTTGAGTCCATATCTAATTCCGTTGCATATTCTTTTATTTAACAATACTTTTTAGGCATTAATTATTTAAAAAAATAAAAAATAAACAGCTAAGAAAATAGATGGAGCTAAAGAAAGAGATGGATTAAAAAAAATATAATTTATTTATGTGGCTGAAACTGGCAACTAAGTCTGGCAACTAGATACAGTCGAAAAATAAAAGTATCGCCCCATCGCTGCATTGCCGCTACGTAGAACTACCAGCCGCTTAGAGAGTATTCGAGTTTTTTTTTTTTTTTTTTAAATAAATAATTTAAATTGTTTAAAGATGCAGACCCCAATTTTAATTACTATTAAATTATTCACTATTTTCTGAATTTTAATTTGATATAAACTAAAAGAAAATAAAACTATTTTTACTATTATTTATAACAATTAAAAGCGAGTTTGATTTTTTTCGTTCTCTAGAACCGTAAGACAACCCGGTTTTTTTTTTTTTAAATAAATAATTTAAATTGTTTAAAGATGCGGACCCCAATTTTAATTAATACTAATTCATTAATTATTTTCTAAATTTTAATTTAGTGTAAACTAAAAAAAAATAAAACCATTTTTACCATTGTTTATAATAATTAGAAGCGAGATTTTTTTTTTAAGTTTTTTATCCAATCATCGTGAACAAGCCGGTTTTTCTTTTTTTTTAAATAAATAATTTATATTGTTTAAAGATGCGGACCCCAATTTTAATTGATACTAATTGATTTATTACTTTTTAAATTTTAATTTGATATATACTAAAAAAAAATAAAACCATTTTTACTATTATTTATAACAATTAGAAGCGAGTTTGATTTTTTTATGTTTTTTTTCCAATCATCCTGAAACAACCCGGTTTTTTTTTTT
>WSYQ01000643.1:0-67846 GCA_011426435.1 Lysiphlebus fabarum
GTGGTGCTTCTACTAGTAGCAGTAATAATAATACTAACAACAATAACAATTGTAAACCATCAACATCAACATCATCATCATCATCAACAACAACAACAATAAACAATAGACAAAAAAATAATCGTCATGTGTATAAATTATATTCAGTAATAATGCATCAAGGGGCAACAATGACTGCTGGTCATTATGTTGCTTATACAAAAGTACCAGATGATTCAATGTACAATGAGTATGAAATTTGTGATCGTGATTGTCATGGAAAACAAAATTTATCACATAATAGCAGTAATAGTAGTAATAGTAATTCAAATATTCCACTATTAAAATATTTTAAAAGTAAATCAAACATAAATGAAAGCAAAGAACATGTTATAAAAATGGCATGTCGAAGTTTAGAATGTTGTAGTATACGACGTTGTAAAAATAAAAGTACTTGGCTTGAGTGTGATGATGAAGCTGTTAAGGCAATACATGAACATGAATTGATTAATAAATTGTCACCAAATTCTCGTAATTCAGCAACACCCTATCTTTTATTTTACGTCAGATCATCATCGTAATAAATAAATAAATAAAAGATAAATATTTCATTTCATTTCACCTCATCTCATCTCATATTAATTTTATTATTATTATTATTATTATTATTATTATTTTTCTAAATATCTTGTCAATTTATCTCATCACATAAAAAGAAAAAATGTATCAAATGTCTTCTTTTTAATTATTATTATTAAAATAAATAAATAAAAAATGAATAAAGTGTTGTTGTTTTATAATTTAACTTGTAAATATATTACAAGTATTATTATTATTATTATTATTATTACTATTATTATAATATCGAATGAGGTCTCGTTATGGTGACCACAGTTAATCACAAAAAAAAAATACATACAACTATACATACAAGGTACACTAGTTTCATTTATACATTTGATCCATATATCGATTATTACAATATGTATTACAGAGTCAGTAGTGTGTTTTGTTTATTGTCTCAATATAATATAATATAATATAATATAATATATATTTTTCTAGTTCAGTCAGTCAGTTGGCAGAGTACTATTCAGTCATTATAATTTAAATTAACATATATTGTTAATATTTTACAAGTAATTTGAAAAAAAAATTAACAAAATTAAATATATATATATAAGGTGCGTTTAATAATTATTTATATCTATAGGTACATTTAATTTATATAGGATACCTAATATTAATTTTTTTATATATTATAAATTATTATTTACAATTAATATTTATATTTTTTTTATATACAATTCTTGTATGTACCTGTTTTGTTGCTGATGATATATACTTATATACGCATATAATAAAAATATATATAATTTATTTATATGAAAAATATTTTGTTTTTGGTAAGTATCTGTTGAATAAATCAACAGTGTATTTATTTAAAAAATATGATCAATTATGTTATAAAAATTTTAATAGAAAAAATATAAAAAATGATAGGTATATTATTTGCACAACACCAATAAGTATTATAAAAATATATAAATAAATAAATAAATAAATAAATAGCACAATCGATTTTGTTCTTGTTAAAAGTATAATGTTGTTATTATTATTATTATTATTATTATATGCAATGTGACAATATACACCTGTATATTTATTAATTATTATCTAATAAATCATCAAAAAATTGTCTGATGAATCACTCATGTGTCTTACATATTTTAATAATAATAATAAAAATTAATAATTTTATTATAATAATCAATGATATAAATGACCTTTTTATTTTTGCATTATGCCTAGATATATATATATATATTTATATGTATATATATGTATAATATAAAATAAAATATTCATACAACAATGAAATATCAGCTTGTTTCGGTCGATTTTGTAAATATGGTTTTTACGGCAATAACATATTTGGCACTTGCTGGAGTTGGATGGATTTTTTTACGGTTGATTCAAGCTTGTTTTTGGCTACCAAAACAATTAAAAAAACAAAATGACATTCAACAAATGCTTCAAGACAAGGTACATGTCTAAAAATTAATTAAATATTTAATTTATTTGAATTAATAAAAAGTAATATATATATCATATAGGTTGATAGTTATGAAAAGTATATATTGGAATGTGAAAAAAAAGAAAAAGCTGCTGCTGAACAAGATATTTTATCAATTGATAAAATTGATAATGAAAATCAAGATAATAAACCAATTCCAATTGATGAAAAAAAATGGAAAGAACGTCGTGAATGCCTTGAAATGTTGAAAAAAGAATTAAAAAGAGTTAAAGAAGGTGGTGATGTGTATGACTGGGATTGTTTGCTTGAAGATAATGAAAAAGATGATGATGATGATGATGATAATGATGATGATAATAAAAATAAAATTATGGGTAAAGAGTTACTCAATGATAATACTGATGATGTTATTCAAACAAATGATAAAAATAAAAAATATCAATAAATTATTAATTTTTCTTAAATAAATATATAAATAATAATAATAATTAAAAAATTACTCTTGAAGCATATGATCCGTCCATTATAATATAAATAATAAATGTAATTTTTTTTTTTTAAATATAATAATTATATATTGCAGAGTGCTTTGCTTGAATAAAATATAAAATATCAAAAACAAATTTTCATATTGATTGATATAAATATGCGTAGAGGCAATGTAATATTATACAAATAGATATTTATAGATATAAATTATTAAATAAATAATAATTGTATTTTTTTAATTGTCCAAGATTGATTGGAGTGAAAAATAAAAAAAATTGAAATCAAAATTAATTATTATAAATTTTATTATTATGATTTTAAACCAGGTACTCTGTACAAAAATTCACCATCCCAATCATAATATTTATCTTGAACTCTAAAAGTAACACCTTCTTTTGCTCTTGCTTGAGGTATTTTAATATAACGTGGATAGTCATTTTCACTGGATAATGATGATTTCATGATTTTTCTCTCAATAATACCAGTGGTAGGTGAATTTTCATCAATGTGTAAATTTGATGTTACAATTGACGTTGAAATATCATCATCATCATTATCATAATTATTATCTACATTATTATTCATTGACATTGTTGTTGTTGTTAATGAATTATCAACAAAATCATTTGATACTTTATTATTATTATTATTTTTATATTCTTCAATCAATAATTTATTTTCCACTGATAATTCATTGTCATTAGTATTATTATTAATATTATTTGATAATTTATCTATTGTTTTTTCTAAAAATTCATCAAATGTTGTATATTGTTTGTCATTTTTTATTTTTTTATTGTTATTTATTGTTATTAAATTATTTTGTTGTTGTTGTTGTTGTTGTTGTTGTATTGATTTTTTTTCAATATTACCATCACTTATTTTTAATAATAATTCATTATTTTGATTATTTTGATTATTATTATTATTATCATCATCATGTTGTATTATTGATATAAATAATTTATTTTTTGGCTCAGGAAATATTGGTTTATCTTTAATAAATTTATGTGCTAAATATTTTAATGATTCAATATCAATATTTCTGTCTTTAAATTTATTTAAATGTTGAGCAAGTATTGGATCTAATGAAAGTTGTCCTTTTTTAAATTTTTCCCAATTATCAATAACATTTTTATCATATTTGTATATTGTATTAATATTATTTGGTTTCCATTTAGTTTTTAATATTTTTGTTATTGTTTGTGGTAATGCAGGAAAACATTCAGCTAATCTATCTGGTGACCATTCAACTTTATCTTGTTCATAAAGATTTCTAATTTCTTCTTTTTCTGACCAAGTTAAAAAACTTGGTTCTTTTATATCAAAATATTTTTTTTTAACAATTTTCATTTTTAATTTTTCCAATTCATATTTTGATTGACTAAAAAATAATAATTAATTATTAAATATTTTATAAATACACCATTAGATATAGATATACTTGTATTTAATTTTTTTTTTAAATATTGATACATACCGTTCAAGTTGTTTATGAGTTTTATGAATATCAGTAAAATCAGCATCATCTTTATCTTTATCATCATCATAATCATAATCATAATCATAATCATAATCATCAATATCATCATCAATATTATTTGAATCACCATTTGTATTTTTTGAATATAAATTTTTTTGTATCATGTTTTTAAATAAATTTACATTATTTTGGTATGATTTACCTTGTTGTTTATTACGATAACCTCGAATACCAAAATACATAAATGTTTTTAAACTATTAATCATCATTATTGTTGGATTTTAAATAAAATATTAATTAGTAGATAGATAAATAGATGAATATAAATTAAATATTATTCAATTGTCACTTGTACTAATTAATTTGATACAGATAGGTATATCTATGTATTTATTTATCATCAGTATATCTAGATATGATATATTTCTACCATGTGCATTTACACATAGGCACACATAGTCACACATAGATACGCATCTATACCGATAGAGTTTTTTAATCAATGAGTCTATGCGTCTTATTTTTTTTTAAAAAAAACATTTGACATTTGACAATGGCTGTTTAATAAATAGGTGTAATAGAGGTAAATATTTTATTATTATTATTATTATTATTATTAGTATCATAAGTATACATTATACATTTATTTATTTATTTATTTATTTATACACAGTAATTTATCATTTTTTATTATTTAAATTTGTCGTTTTTTTTTCACTTTTGTAATTAATTTTTATTATTATTATTATTTTTAGTTTTAATGGTAGCTAAGAAAATTATTTGACAATTTTTAATGAAAATATAAAAAATTATTATGTAAAAGTGTATATGACAATTTTTATGATGTGAAAAAAATTCAAAGCCCTTTCGTCTTACACTTATCAGTTATCATCATAATTAATTATATAAAATATATAATAATATTGATTGATTGATCCTAGATTGAAAGTTTAACTTTAATTTCCAAAAATGTAATGTCTATATGCATACATACATATTTTATTAAATTCTATATTTTTATTTTACTGTTTGTCATATTATTATTATTATTATTATTATATTTTTTTTTTTGTTTTAAACTTAGCATACAACACAAATACACGCACGCATCCATGTATTATTTATTTATGCAAAATAATTTAATTAAAAATTTTTGTTGTAATTGTAATAAACAAAAAAAAATAAATAAATAAAAAAAATTCAACAAATGTGTAAGCAGTTTTCATCTGATGTGTTTTTTTTAAATTTACATTGATACATTATACGAAATGTATCATCATTTACAATGCCAACAATATGATACCAGTAACAATTGCATTGTTATTTTTTTATCATTATCATTATTTAGCATGATAAGTACACAATATTTGGATTTTAATAATAATCATAAAATGAAAATATTATTTTACAACAAGTACAAACTTGATTGCAATCTATCATTATTATCATCATCGTTAATGGAGAAACAAATATTTAAAAATTTTTTTTTTTTAAATTAATTTAAGTAAGTTATAGTAATAATTTATATAGGTATATGTATAAAAAAAAGTGGTACGAAACCTCATGATTTACTATCATATGTGTGTCGTTAGTAAGACAAAGCAGTCTTTATGTATATCTTATTATATGTTTATCACATCTAGATATTTTTTTTTCTTTCTTATTTGTTGTTGTTGTTATTATTATTATTTAGTTGATGTATTTTTTTGCAATTATTTTCATGTTTATTTATTTATCTATTATTACTATTATTATTATTATTGCTAAATATAAAATTAAAATAATAAAAAAGAAAAACAATGATTAATGTTAATTTGCAATTTTAATGAAAATATTAAAAAGTCAAATGACAATTATATTATTACATTCACAACAATAATTCAATTGTTATCCATTTAATTTGATAGAAAAAATATTATTTATATTATTAAATAGCTAATTTATTTTTATTAATAATATTATCAAGTTAATACCGAAATGAAAATCATTATTTATGATTATGAATTGCGACTATGATGGACAAACATATATGATTTCTAAAAATTTTCTAATTTTAATTCTAATAATAACAATAACAATAATAATAGTAATAATGAAGAAAAAAAAAAAAAAAAAAAATAGGGCTTTATATGGCCAACAGTCTTAATGTAATTTTAATAAATTTATGACGCAGATAAGAGTGAGTGATTTTACACTATACAGGAAAGGTCAATGATCGCTGCTTCAATATTTAATTTTTATTTAATTTTTTTTTTTTTTTTTATTTTTGCATGCCTAGTTCTAGAATTGTTTGTTTTTGTTTTTTTTTTTTTTTTATCATTATTTTAATAATTTTTTTCTACTTAAATCAATGCAATTGCGACTTACAAAAGAATCAAGAAAAAAAAAATTTTTCATAATACATAACCATTTAATAATAATAATAATAATAATAATAATAATAATCATCATCATCATCATTGATCATCATCATCAAAGTGTATGTGAGCCGGTCCATGACACACACACACATACACACACACACACACACATACACACAACGCACGTCTTTTTCATAATTCATTTTGTCAATACAAAAAAAAAAAAAAAATAAATAAATAAATATAAAAAAAAAAAAATAAAAAAAAATGATAATAATGAAAATGTAAAATCTTGGTTTTTCCTTTTATTTTATTTTTTTGTTTTTTTTTTTTTTTTCACATTTTTTTATCTTTCTCTCTCCAATTTTTGTAATTATTAATAATAATGATAATTAATATGTGTGTAATCTCCCTTCAATTATCAGTGCCCACTTTATTTTATTAATTTTTTTTTCATTAATTAATGAATTAATTACCAGCAGTCCAGTATGTTGAACTGTAACCTGGTTTAGCTGGGCCTTTATTTTGAGAAGTTGTATTTGATCTTTGACCAGAATTATTACCACCATCTTGATGCAATGGTTGATGAAGATGTTGTGGCAATGTTGAAATGTAAAGATGTGGAGCATAACCACCTTGTATTGCTGGACTTTGACTACCAGTTAAATTAAATGGTGGTGGAGTTGCCGAATGGAAAGTTTGTTTATCATAAGACTGTAATTAATAAATAATAAATTACAATAATTATTAATAAAATTATTAAATAAATAAATAAATAAATAAATAAATATAAATAAACATACATTAACTTTACTCAATGCAACATGACTTTTAGCATACATATTTGCACCAATATCAGTAGCTGATGAAGCTCCCGAGTTACTATTAACAGTACAAGTACCACCAGTTTTTCCAGTTTGTGTACCAGTATAAGCACTACCAGAACTATTTTTATATTCACCAGTTGGTCCAGCATTTGTAAGAGTATCATAAGTAGCACTACCTCCATAACCTGATCCATAAGTACCTGGTTTTGTGCTATATGCACCACTGTTTGTTCCAGTATTACCAGCTGTTGCCATTTGCTATTTTTTTTTTTTATTTGTTATTATTATTATTATTATTATTATTTAATTTTATTAGATAATACTAATTCAACTTACAGGATACATTGGTGGACCACTGTATTGAAAACTTCCTGGCATCATTCCACTGCCATAAGCAAAATATGCATAACCCGGTGGTAATGTGGGATTCATAATTGGCTGTTGATGTTGTGTTCCCGTCTAGTATTACAATATTATATTTAAATTATTATTATTATTTTTTTTTAAATAAATAAATAAATAATACCTGTTGAGACATTGTTGATGGTACTGGTGATGCATTGCTGTCATTTCTTGTAAATCTTCCATCATTTATATTTGTATATGGACTTTGTACACCTTGAACACCTTGAACACCTTGTACACCAGATAAAGCATCGCTTCTTCCACCTCCAAGACTCGTTGCTGGACCAGTTGTCTGATAACCCAGTGCCGGATCATAGTAACCAGTAGTTGGCTGCACGTTAGTCAAAGAAACGAAACACAAAACTACATGCATACACTTTGTACTCAAAATAATACATAGAAAAAAAAGATGATGATACCATTTCCAACTAATAAAATTTTCATCTATTTATTTATTGTTTTAAATGTTTCAACCATTAAACATTTATTTTTAAATAAAAAAATAATAAATTTAAAAAAGAAAAGAAAAAAAAAAAAAAAAAAGTTAAATTTACTTTCAAAGAAAATAAAAATAAAAAATAACAATAGTTTTCTACCAAGCTCTATGCTACTAATAAATAAATACTAACTCAATAATAATTATAGATACCCATAAACATATCAAGTATTTTCTAAAAGAAATAAATAAAGAAAAATAATAAATAAAATAATGAAATAATGAAATAATGAAATAAAATAAGAAAAAATAAAAAAAGAAAGACAAACAAATAGTATTATAATTATTTATAAACTGACCATATGTGGTATTCTTGGCTGCATCAATTGAAGTTCTTCATAACTATACATTTGTTGTTGAAAAGCTGAATATGGTAAACCTTGTCCCATAATATACTGATGATTAACAACTGGTGGCATAGCAGTTGTACCACCAGTAGGATTTGTAATAATACTACTAGTATGACCAGGTACAGTACTTGGTGTCATAATATTAACACCACTATTAGTTGTATTAGTTGTTGTAGTAATACTATTACTATTACCACCAGCACTACTACTTGATGATGTATTTCCAACACCAACATTAACATTTGTATTTTTTGAAGTTACTGAATTAGTATTTGTAACTTTAGTTTGTAATGCATTGACAGTTATTGATGATGATGATGATGATGACGATGATGATGGTGGTGATGATCCACCTGCTACTACTGCTGCAGCTGATGATGATGATGATGAAGAAGAAGACGATGATAAACCAAGTGTTGTTGATGTTGTAACGAGTGAAGCACTACCACTATTTCCACTTGTTGTAACATTATTATCATATTGTGATGGATCTTTATTTGAAACAGTATTTAATTTTGCATGACTATGGGATGTAACTGGAGATGATGATACTTGTTGTTGTTGTTGTTGTTGTTGTTGTTGTTGTTGTTGCTGTTGTTGTGAATTATAATTGCCATATGCATTACCATACACTGAATGTGTAGAATTTTGATATGCATTGTTAGTATTTGCTGGTGTTATTGGTGAATTATTAAATGTCGTTACACCAGACTGTTGATAGGCTTGTTGAGATGATTGGAAAGTTGCAGCATTGTTATTATTTTGGTAACTAGCTGTACCTTGATAAGTATTATTGGTATTATTATTAACAGCTGTTTGATGATATTGTCCACTTGTAGCATTATTATTATTATTATTATTATTATTATTATTACTACTACTACTACTACTACTACCAACAGTTGTTGTTGAAACAAATCCACTTGGATAATTTGATTGATTTGACGAGGTAGTTTGATTATAAACTGATGAATTATTATTATTATTATTATTATTTTTTGTTGTCGTTGCTGCTGCTGTTGTTGTTGTTGTTGTTATTGATGATGATGTTGTTAATGATGATGATGATGATGATGATGATGATGATGATGTTGTTGTTGTTGGTGCTGCTGTTGTTGTTGTTGATGATGATGTTAAATTATTAACAGGTGGAGTAGTACCTTGGTTAAAATGTAAAGCATTTGATTGTGGATAATTTGATGAAGTGGAAGAAGATATTTGATTTGTGTTGTAGCTTGATTGACTAACTGGTGTTGTCGCTGTATAATTATTAATATTACCACTTGTTGCTGATGAAAATGATTGTTGTTGTTGTTGTTGTTGTTGAGGTTGAACTGTTCCTGGAATATTATTTGATGCACCAGTTCCTGCATTTGGAACAGTTGATTGATATCCACTATAATTTGATGTTTGATAAGAATTTGTTTTTTGATGTGTTTGATATACAACTGCTGCTGCTGATTGATTATTATTTACAACAGGACCAGTTGTATTACCATAAATAACTGTTGTTGCTGCTTGATTTGATGTACCAATTATTTGAGATTGTGAATTGTAAGTACTTGATGGTGCACTTACTGATGAAATAGCAATATTAGCAGAATTATTAACATCAAGAGAATTTGTTTTATTTACTGAATTAACAATGTTTGTTGATGAAACAATAGCTGCTGCTGCTGCTGCTGTTGGTAGAATTGTTGCTGCTGCTGCTGCTGCTGCTGCTGTTTTTGATGATAATGATAATGTAGGATCATTATTGATTGGTACATTATATTTATCAACAGATGTTGTTACTGTTGATGTTATTGAAGTCATTGAATTATCAATACTACTTGGATCACTGCTAAATTCAAGTACACCAAATTGTACATCAAGCAAACTTGTATTATTATTATTAACAGGATCAGCTGGCATTTCAACAGCTGTTGATGGTATTTTAGATGGTGGTGGTACTCGTGGACGTTGTTGTTTTATTTGTTGTCTTTGTGGTAATGTTGTAAATGTTGGTGGTGGTATTGTATTTTTATAATTTTCAGATGATTGTTGAGTCAATTGAGTTAAATATTGACTTTGAGCAGCAGTCAATGCTCCACCACCAACAGTAGATGGTTGTTGTTGTTGTTGATGATGATGATGTTGTTGTTGTTGTTGTTGTTGGTGTGTCATTTGTTGAATTTGTTGAGTTGACATACCAACTAGTTGTTGTCCAATTTGTTGTGATTGCTGAATTAAAGGTTGTACAGGTGGTGGATGTCTAAGAGATTGTAATATTTGTTGTTGTGGATGTTGAGAAATATTTTGTAAACTTTCATTTTGTAATTGTAATTGTTGTTGTGGTGGTTGCTGTGGTTGTGGTTGTGGTTGTGGTTGTGGTTGTGGTTGTTGAATTTGTATAGATGATGTTACAACTGATTGTTGATCTTTTTTGACTTCCTCCGTTGTCAATATTTGATCATTGCCAGTAATCAATGTACTTGGTGTAAATACTTTAGTATCAGCTAAAGAACCAGTGTATTCTTCGTTGTCCCAATCTTCAGAAGGCTCTATACTATTCCATGAATCAGTTTTTTTATTATGATCACTTTGTTGTTGTTGGTCTTCATTGCCAGTCCAAGTATCAATTGGACGATTAAAACTGTGTGAACCACCACGACCACGACCACGACCACGACCACGACCACGACTACCACTTGAAGATGATAATGTTGATGGATCTCTATTAGCATATGTACGAGGACCAAGACCTCGTCCACCACCTCTACCACCTCTACCAGATCTAACAGGTCCACCTCTACCACCACGACGAGCAGCACTATAATTACCACCGTTATTATTGTCTCGTCCACCACCACCACCACCACCACCTCCTCCACCTCCACCACCTTCACGATCTTGTGTGTTTCTTTCATTTTCTTTATTTTCACGACCCCGCCAGCCACGATTATCATTAACATGATGTCCACGACCACGTAAACGTGGTGCTCCACCACCACGTTGATTTCGTCTATCTTCCCAATCACCAGTAGTATTATTGTTGTTATTATTATTATTATTATTATTATTATTACTATTACCACCGCCACTACTACCATTATTGTTGTTGCCTCCACTACTATTACCACTAACACCACCACTTGATGATTCATCTTGATCACCAGATTGATCAATATTTGTTTTGGTACCACTTGGTTGACGTGGTTTTTTCTTTTTGACTTCCCATTCAGATGATACACCCTCCAATAAATCATTAACTGCACGATTAAAGTCACCATCACTATCATGAAGAGCCATTATAACTTCATCCATTGTACGACGTGTTACTTCCATCATTTGTTTAATTTGTTCTTTTAATGCAGGATCATCAATACCATCAGATTTTGCTGCCATTATTTGTGAATGTTTTGTTTGATCCTTGTGAGACTGTAAAAAGAAAAATAAAAATAAAAATAATAATAATAATAATAATAATAAAATAAATAAATAAAATGTAAAACCAACTTGTCCTTTATCATGCTTATTAGCAGTATCTGATGACTTTGAATGATGATGATCTGATTTTCCATGTTGTTGAGATGATTTATTTTTATTGGCGCCTCTGCCACCTGAGGACACCAGCGATTTGTTGCCGGAACTCATATCCGTATATCAACTAATTCACCCTTTTCCAGGTCAATACACTCGCTATATACACTTGCTATTTACAATCTGTAATTAAAAAAATTGAATGATATATAGATGTATTGGTATAATAATAATAATAATTAATTAAAATAAATAATATTAACTAATAAATATGCACGCAATATATAAAATAAAATTAATATTATTAGGTATAATTAAATAATTAAATTAATTAATAAAAAATATAACCAACTTGTCGCACAAATTTAATTGGAAAACAACAAACAAACAAAAATAAATAAATAAATAAAAAAAGTAAAAAAAATTGTTTGATTGAAAGAACGCTGAGATTATTTCTCTAGTTGACCGCGACCATGTGCACGACAGACGCCATTTTTGAGAAATTTAATTTTTCCATGGAGGTCTACCATGTTCATGTTCATGTATGTATGTATGTATGTATGTATGTATGTACACAAGTTAGATGTAATAAAATAATAATTGAAGGTTGTTTAACTAAACAGGCTCATCGCAAACTAAGAATTTTATATTTACGTATATATGTATGTACATACTTATTTAGATATCATACAAGTACCATTATAAAATTGATATTTTAAAAAAAATTATTTTAGTCACTTGTATTTAATTAATAATTTTATTTTTAAATAAAATTTACTGCTAAAGCCACCTATGTAAAATCTCAATCAAATTTTTAATAATTATACTATATACCTATAATAATTAATTATTAAAAAATATCATACAAGTATGATACCTTAATTATATGTAAACATTTATAGACACATAATTCACTATTTATTATTAAAAATTATATTATTATTATTATTATTATTATTATTGCGGAAGAAAAATTGTCTTACCAAGCCGTGTGTTGTTATATACTACACTACATACATACTACATATGTACATACATATACATATACCTATAATAAATTTAATACACCCACAGATGCTTTTCTATATACTTTTTTATTCTTATATATTATGTTACATAGGTATGATATATATGCGTATGTATGTATTTATGTATTTACCTACATTTACATATAACATAATATGGCTAGCTACGTACCGAATTTCTCGCAGTCTTTTGTGCAAAATGTTGTTATCATAAAATAAAATAAATATATACAAAAATAATAATAGTATGTGTTTATCTATATGTACATGTATAGGTTAGATAATGCCTTATAAAAATAAACTCACTTGGTACTTGAATTTTTATAATTAAAAAATAATAAATAGGTATATATATTTTATTTATTATTAATATATTGTTTAATCATTTATGCACTACATATATGTATGAATATGTACACCATCACAATATACATATATCTAGAAATACATATGTATTTACTACTACTACTACTACTACTACTACTACTACTACACTAGTGTAATTTTATATATATATATATAGTATACAAATACAAGTAGAAAGGAGAAGAATAAATAATGGCGGTTTTTAACAATAACAGCAATACATAAATTGTATTGGTTGAGTGCCAATGCCCAATGCGTATGGTATTTTTTGGCTTTTTTTATTTATTTTATTTTTTTTAATATGATATAAATACCTACTAAAGTTTAAGTTACTTGAATTTATTAATATAATATTAGTATTAGAACGATAATATTCACCACATTTGTTGTTGTATATACGCATAACCAACTTATTATTATTATTATTATTATTATTATATTCAATTTATCAAACTCCCGCACCTACACACATACACACACACAATTTAAATGAAATAGATACAATTGTTTTTAAAAAAATAATAAAATAAATAAAATTTAAATAAAAAAAGATGTAGCAATATATATACACCTATATATACATATATGTACAACAAGTATGTACCTATACTTATTTAAAATTAAATATATATATGAGTATATGTACATGCATTATTATTATTATTTATTCGTGTGTATATTATTCGTACCTTATGTTAAATGCGCCCAAAAAACTCAAAACGCATCCACCACTATACACACAAACACACACAGCAGTGCACAGCAGTATGTATTGTCACGTGATATACCCGGTATATACATATATATGTTTCTTTTCTCTCTCTCTATCACTCATTGTTACCACTACACCAACAAAACAATAACCTAGATTAATATATTGTCCAATAAAAATTAAGCAAAAGACCGGCATTATGATTCTTGTCATTTTATTGGTTCATCATAAATTAAAAAAAACCAACTACTTACATAAATATTTGTCTGAAAATAATTTAATTTTAATTCATTCAATTTCTTGATAATAACATTGATGATTTAATTGCATAATATTAATTATAAATATATAATAATAAAAAAGGCTGTACTTTTCATTTTATATATATATTTTTATTATTTTTATTTTTTTATTTTTTTATTTTGTTTGCAGCAATGATCTATACGTAGTTATACACAAACAAAAATAAAAACACACACACACACGTCCAGTTACATTTAAAAAAAAAATTATTATTTTTACAGTACATAGATATAAAAATAAACTGATAAATTAATAAAAATTAAAAATATAAATAATTACTTGATTGACTTATTCAAATAATTATTAATTATTAAAAATGGCTGGAGGAAAGAATACTCAGGGTGCTTTTCAACCGGTAATTGAATTATTATTACTAAAACTGTTTAATGAAAAAATTATCAAGTTTAATTTTATTGTTATTTTTATAGGATTCAGATATTCATATATCATATGAAGATCAACAAAAAATTAATAAATTTGCTAAACAAAATGCCCAAATGGATGATTTAAAGGAAGAACTCAAAATAAAACAAGTATGTATACCTATATGAAATAATTATTAATAATTTTTATCAATTTATACTTGATACTATATTTGGTCATACATAACTAAATAATAATAATAATAATAAATTTGTTGTTAATATTAATTAATTATTAATATAGTATAGTTATACTATGTAGCTATAGATATTTAATTATTTATTTATTTTTTTTAATATGTTAAGAATGACTTGAAGAATTTGGAGGATGCATGTGATGAAATGGCATTGATGGATGATGATGTCAAAGTTGCCTATCGTATTGGTGATTTATTTGTCAATCAAGATATTGAAAAAACTCAGGTATTATTATTATTATTATTATTATAATATATGTGTATCTACAAACATTGAAATAAAAAAAATTTTTTAATTTTAATATCAACAGAAATGTCTTCAAGAGGCCAAGGAAAAAAAACTTGAAGAAATTTCTGAACTTGAAAGTAAATGTGCTGATCTCAAAATAATTATGACTGATCTTAAAGTATCACTTTATGCTAAATTTGGAAGTCATATTAATTTAGAAAATGAAGAAGATTAAAATTAAAAATAAATACCTATAGGTACATTAATATTAATATTAATATTAATATCAATATCATCTTGTAATTAAAAAATAAAATTTAATAATTAAAATATTTTACATTTTTTTATTATTATTATTGAATATTTTCCATCAGTCAATAGTTTTTGAATGATTGCCAATTACATTAGTAAAAGCAGTAAAAGTAACTCAAGAAGAATGTTTTCTATAAAAATTACCTCTACTAATCTATACAATCTATTTTTAAATGTAATTAGATAATTTAAAATTACACATATCAAAATCTCAATTACAAATTAAAGTAGTTATAAATCGTCATTTCTCAATTGCTCATTGCAAATAAATTATAATATACAATGGATGTTATACAAAATATAATATTAACAATAAAAGCAAAAAATAGTTCACATGTTGGTTACGGTTTACAAAATGAATTTGAATCTTTGGTAGGATATATTTTACAAAATATGGCTAAATCACCAATGCCATTATTAAAAATTGAAAAAAAAAATAATATTGATTCAATTAAATATCGTCAAGATGGTAAGTCTATATTTTTTTTTTTTTTTTTGTTATTATTATATTTTACTTTTTTTACTTTTCTCAATTACTATAATTAATTTTATATTTTAATTTTTATTATTATTATTATTATTATTAGGTAATGAATATTTTGTTTGTGGTGGTGATGATGATAAAGCTATCGAGTGTTATACTAAAAGTTTGGCATATGCTGATACAAATGAATTAAAAGCTTATGCTCATGCAAATCGTTCAGCAGTTCTTTATCGTAAAAAAATGTTTAAAGAATGTCTAGTTGATATTATGAAAGCAATAAAATTAAATTATCCTTTAGATAAACGTATTAAATTAGAGGAACGTGCTAATAAAGTTACTGAAGAAATTAAAAAATTAAAAATTAATAATAATTATCAGCATTATGATGACAATAATAATAATAATAATAAAATAATTAAACCAAAATATTTACTTGATCCTAAAGTTATGTCAGTTCCTTATGGAGCCAGTAATGAAGCACCAGCACATAGTGCAGGTGTTAAAATATCATATTCACATGATTATGGTAGACATCTTATTGCAACTTGTAATTTTAAACCAGGTGATATTATTACAATTGAGGAACCATACTGTTGGATTATTTATCAAGACAAGTAAGTACTTATATTGCTGCTTTTTTTTTTTTTTCATTATTTTTAATATTTAATAATTAATATTATATTATTATATTTAATATAATATAGATTTTATACACATTGTCATTATTGTCTTGAACAATGTTTCAATTTAATACCTTGTTTAGAGTGTCCAATTGCTCAATATTGTTCTGATAAATGTAAAAATTTATCATGGAATATTGGACATAAAATTGAATGTTCAATTATTCCTGTATTAATTAATTTATTAAATATGGATGAAGATAAAGTACGAATGGTTATGAAAATAACACGTTTACTTGTAACAGTTACATCAAATGGTACAAAAATTAATGAATTACGTGAAGATTTAAAAATTGCTGAAAAAAATCCAGGTAAATATATTATTAATAAATTAATAATATACTTATTTGTTATTTTTATTTAATTATTTATTTATTTATTTATTTATTTAATAAAAGATGATAAAACTGCTGGATTTACTGATAAAGGTATATTTGATAGCAAAAGTCCAAGATCAGCACTTAGTTTAGCAACAAATGTTACAACAAGACCACTTATTGGAATAAGTGCTTTTGCTTGTATATCAGCATTATCAATAATGTTAATTTCAACACAAACAAATTTTTTTGGAAAAAAATATAATATTGAAGAACTCAGATATCTTAATAAACATCCAGATATAAAATTTTGTGGATCTTTGATGCTCAGAGCTTGTGTTATAACATCATCAAATTGTTTTTCTGTTAAGTTTTTGTTTATTTATTTATTTATTTATTTATTTATTTTTTAATCATGTTATTATTATTACTTAATATTTAATATTTAAAATAGGTACAACCAGAACCAGGTATTAAATCAGGATCAGGTCTTTATGTTGCTCACAGTTTATACAATCATTCATGTGCTCCAAATACATTTAGACATTTTGATGGTTTAACTATGATTACAAGAGCAATGGAACCTATTCATTTAAATCAACAAATATTTACTGGTTATGGTGCTGATTATTCATACATGCCAAAATCAAAACGTAAAATTAAATTAATGGATGAATATTTTTTTGATTGTAATTGTCCAGCTTGTAAAAATGATTGGCCAACTTACAATGATATATTAAAAAATCATATTGGTTCAATATCACATGATAAAAATATTGTACAACAATTAAAACCATTTAGAAAAAGATTAATTGATAATAAATTTGATATTGAAGCTGTCAAGGAGGTTCTTAATATTCTTCATAATCAAGTTAAAGTTAAACCATGTGAAGAAATTTTACATGCTGTACATTATTTAAAAACTTATTATTTGGGTAAATTACAACAAATATAATTTAAATATGAAAATTGTTTTTGCTTCATTTATTTATTTATTTATTTATTATGCTTATTTATTTTTATATGATTAACTGTTTCAATTTATTATTAGACTTGATCATGCTTATAACAATTGTGTTGTGTCCCAATGATACTAGAATAAATTAATTTAATATCATCAAATGCTATTTAAATAATAATAATAATATTTCAATTATATAGATATTATTATAATTATTAATAATTACAAAATAATCAAATAAATGAAACTTATCAACACTTGATTGACATCAAATTTTTTTTATATACTTATGTCTAGGTAGTATTGAGTTATCATGAATAATTATAGATAGATAGATAGATAGATAGATAGATAATATATGAATGTGAAAAAAAAATAAAATAAAATAATTAATTAATTATTTAAAATCGATTAATATTTGAATATGCAGCAAATAGTGGTTGTGGTGTTGAAGATGTTGCTGCTGTTGTTGTTATTGATGATGATTGATTCTGTGAATCACCAATACTTTTTAATAAATTACCTTGTAAAAGACTGTCAAGGGCTTTTTGTACAGTCGGATCATTAAGAAGAGGTGAGGGTGTTACACCACTTGTTGATGTTGTTGATGGTGTAAGTACTGTACCACCTAAATACAATTAATTTAATAATAATAATAATAATAATAATAATAATAATAATTTTATTTATATAATATTAAATAAAATTTTACCTGTTGTCCAATTATTCGCTGCTGGAGGTACTGGAGCTGGAATTGATGAAACAGATGCTGGTGTTAATGATGATGATGATGATGATGATGATGATGATAATGCTGTTGTTGTTGTTGTTGTTGTTATTGCTGTTATTGTTGTTAATGGTAATGATGATGATGATGATGTTGTTATTGTTGCTGGAATTGATGTTAAAATTCCAGTTGCAGATTGTACACTTGTTGCTGTTGTTGTTGTTGCTGCTGCTGCTGCTACTGTTGCTACTGTTGATATTGTTGTTGTTAATGATGATGGTACTATTGTTGCTCCTGATACTGATGATTCAGTATTTGTTTTATTGCTATTTAATATATTTAATATTCTTGATTGTAATTCAGCTTGTTTTGGATTAGATATAGCAATTGTTGTTGTGGGTATATCTTTGACATCACCAAGTTCAATTTGTACTTGTTCTTCACGTTTAATTTCAAGATATTTAAGTACTCTGTCATATTGTAATACAGTTAATTGATGATTATCAGCAAGCATATTTAATAATACTTGTATTGCATCTGGATGACGATCAGCAGTAAATGGTATATTAATTGGTACACTGCGACCACCAGATTTATAATTACTAAAATCACGTCCAATTAAACTTAATGCATCTTCAACAGCCATATTTCTATGTTCTTGTGGTAAACCATGAAGTATATTTAATGTCATTGAATGATGATCCATATTAATTGGTGTTATAACAACAGCATATAAACATCCACGATTAGCAATATTACCAAGTACACGACTTAATGGTACTTCTTCATTTGGAAATAATAAATCAACAGTTAAATCCATTTTTTTAAGACGTGCTTCAATTGCTTCAGCATATTCAGTTAATATTTTATTAACAACAATTATTTCACAATCATTTTTATCTGGTATTGATGTTATTGACGGTGGTATTTGTGGATAATCAATAATACCACTTGGTCTACCATATTGTGTCATACGATCATCAAAATGCATATTATTAATATCATTATTATTATTATTATTAAATGTATCACGAAGACCAAAATTATTATTTCCTCGTTTATTATTGTGATCCCATTTGTCATCATTCATACCACCACCGCGATTCCCACCACGATTTAATGGACTTCTGTCACGATAATTATTACCACCACTTGAATTATCACGATTTTTATTACGATTTTTACCACCTCGATGACCCCTTATTCTTGATGATGAATTACTATTGTTATTAATATTATTATTGTTGTTGTTATTATTATTTACTAGATTTGATGAATTTTGATTTTGGTTATTATTTTCATTATTATTATTACTAGTACTGTTGTTGCTATTTGGACGATTTTGTTGTTCATTATTTATTGAATCATCATTTGCATTTGCATTATTATTGTTACTACTAGTACTATTATTATCATTATTACAATTGAATGATTGATTTTTTGAAATTGTATCATCTTGTTGATGATTTTGGCTGAGATTATTAACATTATCATTATCATTATTATTATTTGACTGATTTTGTTGTAAATTAAATGAATCATTGCTATCTCTATTATAATCATTAAATGAATCATTGTTACGTCCTTCAGTAGTATCTTGGCTTTGATTTTCATCATTACATTGATTTTGATTTTTTAATGATGATGAATTAGAAGTTTCTTTTGGCTGATCTTCAAATTGATTTGATTCAGATAAGCTAAAATTTTGTTGTTGTTGTTGATTGGCATTGCTATTTCCACTATAATTTGATTGATTTTTTTGACTTGCAATGTTTCCATTACTTCCAAATGAATTATTACGAAATTGAGTATTATTATTATTATTATTTCTAGGACTATACTGATTGTTGTTATTATTATTAGAATTTCCTGATGATTTTGTATTATCATTATTTGCTGCACCATCTTTTTTTGCTGGTTTTACATCTATAATAAATAAATAAATAAATAAATAAATAAAATTAGAGTATTATTGTGATAGGTATTATATGATTTATTTACCAATTCTTCTTCCTTTAAACATTTGTCCATTTTCATTTTGTATAGCTGCTTGAGCTGATTTTTCATTTTCAAACTGAACAAAACCAAATCCTCGATTCATTAGTGATCCAATAATTGTTCCATATTTTGAAAAATGATCTTCAAGTTCATTTTTAGTCATATCATCTGTTTGTAGATGACCAACAAATATACGACAATTTGCTGTTGTTGGATCTTTAAGGAGTCTAGCCCCCATTTTCAATTTGTTTATTGTTGTTGTTGTTGTTGTTGTTTTTTTTTCTTATGTTTAGCTAATAAATAAAAACATATAAGTAGCTATTATTTTACTTATAATTTTAAAACTGTAATAAAGAAAAAAAAAAAAAAAAAAAAGTAAGAAATTAATCAATTGATTATTTAATAAAATTAATTGATATCATATATTATATACCTATAAATTAATTATGTATATTTAATGAAATGTATATGTATATAGTATTAGTGTATACACATGTATTGAATATAAATATACATAGGTATAGGTAAATATGTGCATGTATGTATGTATGTATGTATAATGAAAATTTAATTGTTTATAATAAATGTCAAATACCTTTTTTTTTTAATTTAAATAATTTGACGCTTTATTTATTTTCTCTTTATAACACTGGAAAGTACATATATATATATATTTACTTGTGTAGCTGTTTGTAGCTGATTTCTACCCAATTTCTATCGCTTTCGTGCGTTCTCAAAATACATGTATGTATGTATGTATGTATGTATATATGTATGTATGTATCTATAAAAAAATATATATATTCACACACACATAGGTATAACATATTGTCACTGCTGTATATTATGTTATCATTATAAATATTATATAAAAAAAAAAACATTCAATTGAAAGATATTATCATATGGTAATAATAATTATTATTAATTATTATAATACAAATATATATAATTTAAAAATATCAATTTTAATAGTTATTTATTTAAATAATATTATTACAAATAATTACAAATGATAATTATTTATGGTGTAGGTTTATAATATAGTTGAAAATAATAATATTTAAAAAATATCACTCAATTTTAGAAGCATCATTATGACAAGTTGTTGTTGTTGTTGTTGTTGATTGACTTGTTTCTTCTTTTTCTTTTTTAATATTATTACACAATTCAAATAAATTATATTTTTTATATTTAAAATATTGAGGTGCAATTGAAATAAGACAATGGCCTTTAATAATTTCAAGAACAATAGCAATATCTGGATTTGATAAATCTGCCTTGTTTTCACTATTTTTTTCACATATTATACCAGCAATTGTATCAATAACTTCTGATCTTTGTAGACTATTATTGTAATGTCGACTGTAAAGAAAATAAATGAATATATAAATATTGTTATTGATAAAGATAAATATATATATAATATAAAAATAAAATAAATATAATACTTGATAATAATAGAAAATGTCTTTGGTGTTTTTGTAAAATATTTTTCAATTAAATCAATTGATTTGGTCTTTATATCAATAATGTTTGCCTTGCAAATTAGTTGAATTGGTACAAATCTCAAAAGAAATCGACTTTTTCCTTGTTTTGTTTGATCCAAATCTTGAAATATTTTCATAGCCAAATCAAGTGGATTTGACAAAGTTGTACTTATAAAAATACAATTTTTAACTTCTGTATCAATATACTGAAAATAAATATATGTATAAGTACAAATATTACATACAGCTATTGGTATATATATTATTTATTTATCATTAATTATTAATTTACCAATAATAATAATAATAATAAACAAACCTGAAATTTTTTAGCAACAGCTGGTTTTTCTGATTGTTTTTTTAATTCATCAAGTTCTTTATTCAATGCAGTTGAAATATCATCATCATCATCATCATCATCATTAACATCATTAACAACAGCAACAAAATCATTATTATCATTATTTATAAATTGATCAGTTTCAAATTTTTCAAGTAACTTGTATGCATCTTTTATACATTCTTTTTCACGAAAATTACATGTACAAAAAAAACCTTTCATACCACTTTCTAGATATGCTTGTTTTTTTTTTCTTTGATTTTTTAATTTGTAATTATTCCATTTTCTTTTTTGGCCCTCCATTATTTCAAAAAAAAAAAAAAAAAAAATTTATATTAAATTTAAATAAGTATGTTTGTAAGTACTTGATTATTTTTTATCAAAAATTTTTTTACTTATATTATATTTACATTTATTATGATGATTATATGAATGTGAGTATATAGAGCAACAAGAGTCAAGACAAGTGTGTGATATATATATATGATATTACTATATATATATATACCTATATATATTTTTTTTTTGTTGTGGCAGCCATGTTTGTTACATGAGGATAAGAGTGGCCATTACTATGCTGAAGTTGGCATCAAGTCATTTTCTATTATTTAAATGTAAATTTATATCTAATAGATATACCTAGCTAATTAATTACTATATGTTTTTTTTTTTTTTTTCATTTTCATTTTCATTTTTTTATACCATACCAATGCGTATAAAAATTTAGAACACAGCCTTTTTTTAAAAAATAAAAAATATATTACAGTGTAATGCATACTTAATAAAAATGGTGGTTGCGCAAGTACACACACACACACACACATAAAGCCATAAAGGTATATGGATATGCAGAAACTTAAAAAGTGGGAAATAAATAAATAAATAAATAAATACATATATACCTATATATATATATATATATATAGATATTTGTCAGTAGATAAAAGATTTTTAGCATATACCTATAGTGTAATAAATATAATAGTTAAAAAAAAAAAAACAAAAATACGTAAGTAAAAAAATAATATAGCTACATATAGGTATAATTTAATTGTATCTATAAATTAAACAAAATCTATTTATCTACTTATTGATGGCGTTGAAAAAAAAAAATTGCGTGTGTGTGTGTGATGAAAGTTAAAATTTTAAATAATAATAATAATAATTGTTGGTTAATAATTAAATTAATATCATATCATATTGACATGATTGAATAGATATACCATATATCTATTAATCTATAAATCTATCAATAATATATATTGATGAAGCTACATTATCTATTTTTTTGTTTTTTTAAATAAATTACTCTCAGTTCTCATTTTATAATAAGTATATGTACCTATAATTTATTCAGGTACATATATAGGTAAATATTTAAATATTCTATTTGCTCATTGTTGTTCATCATCATCATCGTAAAATACAGAAAAAAAATTAATTAAGATGAAAATTTATAATAAGATATACCTATATTTATATTTATGCGAATGCGATAGTAATAATTAATAATATATTAATGGCTATAATTATATATGATACTACATCTATTTATACCTATATCATTAATTATTATTTCATTTCGTATTTTCAAGTAGACAAAAAAAATATTACAAGTATTATCTGTAATTGCGCATTTCATTTCATTTATTTATGTAGTTGTTTTTATAATCATTAGTTTTTTTTTTTTTTTTCAATTTTCCTCATTTATGCATATTAGTTATTACATTCAAAAAATCATCAAATACATATCGTCATATGATATAGATAGGTACTTGTATTGTATTTTGTCTAATGATGATGATGATGATTTTTTAATTGTTGAATATTATCAAGTACTTGTACATGTATTTATGAAATAACTTAATCTTCGAGTACTTTTAGTCTTCTTGCCTTGAACAATTAAAAAGTTCAGTCAGTGGCAAAGCCTTTAGCTTTATTGCAAATTTTGTCCTTGTCTCTTATGTTATTAAATCTTTCTATTTCTTCTTCTCATTAAAATTTTCTTTTTCCTTATCATATAGCTACCTCTTTCATTTGCCTTTCTCATCTTTGAGTGAGTGCGATTCAACTTTGCCTCGCCTTCATTCCATTCCATTCCATTCCACTCCTTGGCTTTGTACTTGTTATTATCATCATCATCATCATCATAATTACTAGCAATAATATATATATATATATTATAAATATCCCTATGTTATTCTTAGCTATATTTGATATTTCTTTCTCACTTTCTCTTTTTTTTTTTTTTTTTCAAATTAATAATAAATAATTTTCCTATTTTTCGGCATTTGTATAATATAAGATTATTTCTTTTAAATACCTCTTTTCCTGTTCTATATTATCCTGTTATAATTCAAAATTTTAGCCAAGAATTTTTTATTTCTGGTAAAAAAAAAAAAATTTCATACATAATAACAGGATTTTTAATTTTTATTAGGCAAATATAATGACCAAAGAGGTATTCGATTATTTTGAAATTCAAGAAATTCATCGAAATTTTTTTTAAAAAAATATCCAGTTATATCGAAGTTTCAGAGCTCGAAAAAAGTTTATACATTTTTTCTAGGATCGATATTTTTCGAGATATCGATAGCAACACATCTTGAAATTTTTCGAAAAAAAGTAGAAATACCTCTCTGCTAATTCTATGCTCCTGATACAATTTATATTTTTTCCGAAAAAACTTTCAAGTTTTATTAGGCCAATATAATGACTGAAGAGGTATTTGATTTTTATTTTTTTTTGAAAAAATTTTGAATTTTTATTAGGCAAATATAATAATCAAAGAGGTATCCAACTTGAAGAAATTATTATTATTATTATTGTTTTTAGTGTTTTTATTTATATAGGTATATAGTGATGATTTATTTAACAACAAAATAAATAAAAATGTTTAGAAAGTAAATAATGAATGATTTATAGTTTTATATTAATATTGCAAGTAAAAAAAAAAAAAATCTTCAAATGACATATTCTTGTATTTATTTATTGGAGAAATACCTATATATAGATATACCTATGATTATAATATAATATAAATAAATAAATAAAATATATCATATCATATCATATATATTTATTATGGGTGTATAAATATGTATAAATGCATGTGTGTGAATATTTAGACAAACGAGAGAGAAATAGCATATAGATAATATGATAGAAGGACGGGACAGTAGACAGTCAATGCAACACTGTGCAACATAGTCAATTTGGGCAATTGTAGGTAAATTTGTGGCTATATATCAAAAAAAATATAATAATATAGCTATAAGTATATCTATATTTTTTATTCTCAAATTTACCCAATATATTTATATAATAGATATATTTTATAATTAAAAAAAAAATATACATATATTTCATTGAGTATAAATAGGGTGAGAGGGTTGGAGGGAGAGAGAGACTTTGCATGTGTATGTGTATGTATGTACTAGTATTCACCAACAGCTGTTTCAACAATTTATTATTACTTGTATTTCTTTTTTTTTTTTTCATCTTTAATAGTATTTAATATTTATTCATTTTTTTAAATAAATAATAAAAACAAAAAAAAAGAACAACAACAACAACAACAACAACAACAACAACAACAATATATCTGTTGTAAAAATAAAAATAGATATTATCTATTATTATTATTATTATTATTATTAATAAGTGGTTTTAATTATTTTTACAGGTAGTTTATTGTTTATACATATATACCTATAGCATTTTTACTTTAATAAATAAATAGATAACAATAATAATAATTGTCTGTAGTCAAGTAGGTGGTGGTGGTGGTGGTATTACTTACATATAGGATAGATATATAGGTATATCTATATTTTTTGTCATTGTCAGCATTAAAAAAAAAAATAAAAAAATAATTTTGAGGTTAGAGTCCTTTGTTCTAAATCAATGACAGCTCCTGTCATATTCCATATCAACGACATACATATAGGTATAGGTATAATAATATAATAATATAATATATGTACCAATTACTTACATCCGTGTTCTTTTTAAATTTTTTTGTTAAATTTTATATATCAACGTCATCAATCTTTTATATATATATCTATTACTATTTTTTTTAAATATTTTATAATAATAATAATAATAATAATACCCATATACCTATATTTTTTTCAACAGATTTTATCAATCAATCAATCAATAGGTGTATAGCAATAAAGGATTGTAATATTGTATACATCAACAAATTCTACAATTAACAATCAACGTAATTCAAGTTATTAAAAAAATATACAAGTGAGTAAACATATGTAAATTTTATAGCTATACCTATAGCTATAGCTATAATATTTTTATTCGGTTGTTTTTTTTTATTTATTTATTTATTTATTTATTTTTTTCTTCACTAATAATAATAATAATAACAATTTTATTTCAAGGATAATTGTGGTGTTTGTGAATGTGTTGTAATAAAAAAAAAAAAAAAAAAATTGAGAAACCAGCTGTATTTTAAAAAAAATTTAGTTAAAAAAATTTAATAGTGCCAATAAATAAATAAAAATTAATAATAGTGTATTGTGTGAATTAAAAGAAAAGAAAAAAAAAAGTTAAATTAAATTAAATTAACAAAATTAAGTGGAAGACAATATGTCCGTCCTGAATCAGAGTGGTGATGACGCTGTCGAGTGTCCTCTGTGTATGGAACCACTGGAAGTTGATGATCTTAATTTTTTTCCTTGCACATGTGGCTATCAAATATGTAGATTTTGTTGGCATAGAATTCGTACAGATGAGAATGGTCTTTGTCCAGCATGTAGAAAAGCATACTCGGAAAATCCAGCTGATTTTAAACCACTTACCAAGGAAGAAATATCAAGATTAAAAGCTGAAAAAAGACTAAAAGATCAACAACGAAAAGCTAAAGTATCTGAAGGACGTAGTCGTCTTGCAAATGTTAGAGTTGTACAAAAAAATCTTGTTTTTGTTGTTGGTTTACCAATACGACTTGCTGATGCTGAGGTAAGTTGTTTATTTAATTTTTTTTTTTTTTTAATTATTTTATTATAAATATTTTGGTTTAAAAAAAAAAAAAAAAAAACCAACCAACCAATCAAATTAGTTAAATGTTATATTAATTAAGAGTTCTTTAGGTTCTCAAAAAACATGAGTATTTTGGTAAATTTGGAAAAATTCATAAAGTTGTTATAAATCAAAGTACGTCTTATGCTGGAGCACAAGGACCAAGCGCATCAGCATATGTAACCTATCAGGTTTGTTTATTAATTTTATTATAATAAATATAAATATAAATATAAATATAAATAAAATAAAATACATATATACTTATCAATCATCATATTATTATTATTTAAATATATAAAGCGTCAAGAGGATGCATTACGTGCAATTGAAGCAGTTAATAATATTGCTGTTGATGGTCGTACTATTAAAACATCACTGGGTACAACCAAATATTGTTCAAATTTTATGAAAAATTTACCTTGTCCCAAAGCTGATTGTATGTATTTACATGATCTTGGTGATCAAGAAGCTTCATTTACAAAAGAAGAAATGCATCAGGGTAAACATCAAGATTACGAACGTAAACTAGTGTCATCTCTTCATTCTCATGTATCTCTGTCAGTAAATAGGTAAATTATATTTATTTATTCATTTATTTAATTTATTTAATTTAATATAATATATATTTTTATTATTATTTTACATAGAAAACCGACACCATCACCACCTACAACTGGTAATAGTAATAACAACAACAACAACAACAACAACAACAACAATAATAATAATAATAATAATAATACATTACGTGAAAATGGAACTAGTATCAATTCTCAAACAAAAGAAGCCTGGCCCTCATTACAAATTGGTCAAACTAGCAGTCAGTATTTATTTTATATTCATTTTAATTTACCTATTTTATTTTTCAATTAATTTAATAAATATTATAGGTAATCTGACAGCTGGAAGTAAAGACACAGTATCATCACAACAATCAGGTTCTTCTCCTCTGCCTATTTCTTCAATCACAATTACTGCCACTACTATTACTACTACTACTACTGCTAGTAATAATAATAATAATAATAATAATTCTTCCTCATCTTCCTCTTCCTCTTCTTCATTTTCATCTTCATCTTCTTCATTTTCTTCATTATCATCATCCAATCAAAATGCAAATAATGAAATTGATGTTACATCAATACCAGTAGCATCAATGATAACAACAACAATAATTGAAAAATCCATATCTCCATCATCCTTATCCTCATCTTCTGCATCATCATCCTCATCTTCTTTTGCATCATCATCATCATCATCATCCTCCCCGTCATCTCCTTCACCACCAATAACATTGTCATCAATACAACAACACAATAATAATAATAATAATAATAATAATAAAAGAGAAATAAATACTGATGAATTAAATAATCGACGTGATAAAAGCAATAATGATAGCAAAAGTCAAGTTTCTCGTAATAAACAAAAAAACAGTCAAAATAAAGAAAAACATTGTATTAATATACGCACTACATCACAATCTGAATCTGAATTCAATTTAAATAATCAAAATAATAGAATTCAATCTAATAATGATAATAATAATAATAATAATAATAATTATAATGATGATGATACAATAATATCTCAGCTACATTTAAATGGTGATCAAAAAAATTTAACATCAGATGTTGATTATATCGATGATGGTAGTGATACAAATAATCCAATTGAGGATAATGATGATAATGATGACGTCGACGACGACGACAACAATGATGATGATAACGATGAAGAAGTAGATGTAGATGTCGATGATGAAGATGAAGATATTGATATTGATAATAATGTTGATACAGTAACTATTAATAATAATAATAATAATAATAATAATAATAATAATTCAGATAAACTAATAATTCATACAAATAATTATAATAATCGACAACGAGATAATAATAACGAAACAAGTAATTTCATTGAACAATCATTACGTGATATAAAATTAAATGATATTAATCAAAATAATCATCATCATAATCATATTCATAACACGGAAAATATTAGGGATATTGAAATAAATCAAAGAGATGCCATAACACCAGCAAGTGATGATACAAATAGTAATATTGATAGTAGTTGTAATATCAGTAGTAGTAGTAGTAGTAGTACTGATAGTTGTAATAATATTACATCAGATAGATTTGATGTTATTGATGATCAATGTCATCCAACTAAATTGGGTAAATAAAATGAATTTTTAATATTTATTAATTAAATTATAATAATATATGAATACAAATATATCTATACATCTATTTTTTTTGTTTTAAATTATTATTTCAGGTACATCATCATCATTATCATCTTCAAATAACCATCAAGCACCACCTGGATTAATAAATGTCAATGGAAATCCACAAGTTAATCATCGTTCTATATTTCAAACAGACAACAATAGTTTCTTCAGTTCAAATACATTTCAAAAATTATCTAATGTTGGTACTCAATCAGCAAATCAATTACACAGTGCTAGTAATATTAATATTAATAATAATAACAACAACAACAACAACAACAACAACAACAACAACAACAACAACAACAACAACAACAACAACAATAATAATAATAGTAGTAGTAATAATAATAATGTTGATTGGACAACAACGTGTCTTGTTTCAATACCAGATTCATTGCCATCAGTTCATTCAAGTGAAGATTGGCAAGCAGCATTTGGCTTTCAACCAGAGAAAAATCATTCAATTTGTAATCAAAATAATTTAGTAAGTTCACCGCCATCAGTATCATCATTACCATTACCATTACCATTACCATTACCATTACCATTACCATTACCACCACCACCACCACCACCACTATCACCATCATCATTATTATTATCAACAACGAAAACAACAGCAACAACAAGTATAACACAATTTACTACGGAAAAATTAATTGTTGATATTAACAATGACAATGACAATATTAAAAATGAAGAATATATTAATACTCAAAATAATAATAATTATAATAATAACAACGTTAATAATAATATTAATATTAATAATAGTAAAACAAAATTAAATAAATGTCAAATATCAAATGATTATGATTCAACAAGTATTAATAATAATAATTCACCAGCAACTAAATTCATGGCTGATTTTCAACAAAATTCAATTCAACAAAGGCTAACACTTCAAGCACAACAAAATCAAGAAAATTGTAATTACATCAGACACAATGGCCATGGTCCTGGTCTTGAAGTATTCAAAGGAACGGATAACAGCGATGGTAAATCAGATGATGATTTAGGATTTGATCCATTTCATGAGACACAAAAAGCCTTGGCTGAACTCATGGAAAATGAATTACAACAAAGAGAGCTTATACAACAGCGTCAATTACAACAACAACAACAATTACAACAATTACAACTTCAGCAACAACAACCACAACATAATCATCATCATCATCATCACCATCATCATCAACAACAACAACAACAACAACAACAACATCATCATCATCATCATCTTCATCATCATCATCAACATCAACAACAACAGCATCATCAACATCTACAACAACAACAACAATTACAACATAATCGTCAAAATCATTATTTTCATCATAATTCAAATAATGCAACAAGTTCTACTCCTCATCAACAACAATCTCAAACGCAATTACATCAACGAGATCGTGATGAAAATAATTTAAGAACACATCAAAATATTGTATTAAATCAAGCAGCACATTTAGCTCATTTTCAAGCGGCACAGCAGCAACAACAACAAGTTCAACACATTCAAAATATTACGAGTATTCATCAGTCACATCCATTGTTGTCTCGGCTTCCGCAAAATTTATTATCAAATACAGCTCAAAGTTCCCAAACAACATTATCAGTTAATGGTATTGGCAATAATAATAATAATTTAGGTCAACGTAGTAGGTTACCACCACCTGGATTTCCTGGTTCTACACCAAATCATGTTAGTTCATTTGGTCTAGGAATTTCACGATCATCATCATCATCAATTGTCAATTCACCATCTCAACAACAACAACAACAACAACAACAACAACAATCAACAAATTCTTATCTTCCAAATAATAATTCTTTAATTGGTGCAAATCAAAATATAACAAAGTGTAATAATGATACAGTTTTTGGAATAAAAGATTGGAGTGATATTAATTCTCAACAACAACAACAACAACAACAACAACAACAACAACAACAACAACAACAACAATCAAATGGTGTTGGCAGTGGTGCTCAAACATTTCATCATCCAATACATCAAAAAGGTTGGAATAACTTTGGTCCAGTTGCTGATTGGACATCAATTGATCCAGCAATTGTTAGTTCATCAAGACCTTTGTCATTTCAAGCTAACAGTACATGGCAATTTCCTAGAATCCATCAAACTTCACACAATACTCAACAGGTATAAATATATATATATTTATTTGATTATTTGATTATTTAATTATTTAATTATTTAATTAATTAATAAATTAATAATTATAGGAACAAAATAATCCAGCTCTACAACACTGGGCAATGCAGCCACCACCAGGTTTTGGTGGACCAAATTTAACTAGTGTTTCTCAACAAACAAACACATCTTCACAATCGCACAATAAACTCATTTCCGCAGGTCCAGAAATTGAAAGTATGTAATAATAATAATTATTATTATTCAATCAGTCAAAATTAGTAAAATTTTTTATTTATTTATTTATTTAATTATTATTATTATTACAGATTTGTAAATTCAATTAATGTTGAATAAGTTTCAAGACAAAAGTGAGATAAAGCCATGGTGGTCAATGATTGAATGATTATGTTGACTGCAGGATAAATTACTTGGGCCACTTTTATTTTTGCCTATTTCACTGAATAAATTTTGTCAAAAAGTATAAATGCTTTATAATAATTATTATAATAATAAAAACAATAATAATAATAATAATAATCAATGATAATTCAAATTTTATCATTTGTTGTTGTCAACATCATCATTATTATTGGTATTATTATTATTATTATTATGAAAATTAGTTAAAAAATAAAATAAATAAATGAGCAAAATTTATTATGTGCTACTTTGATTATTAGTAGGCACATAAAATTTACATTTATTTCAATGAATGCAGAAATGAGATTGAACAAGAAAATATTAATATTAATAATAATCATAATTATAATATAAATAATAGTAATAATAATAATAAATAATTAATGCTATGAAAAAAAAAAAAAAAAAACCATGTTGTTTAAATTTATTTAAAAATATTAAAACAATGATAAAAAAGTCAACGAGATACCCAAAAGGGTGCTGAGAATAATGGTGTGGTTTGTTGCATGTTATTTAATTTATATTATCAATGATTATTAAAAATTTATTATTTTAATTGGATATTTATTAAATTTTTAATTTTTTCAATAATGAACATTCAATGATACAAAAAACAATATTAATTGTTAATAACTATTTTATTGTTGTTGTTGTTGTTGTTGTTGTTGTCAAATGAGGTTTATGAAAAAAAAAAAGGCACCTTAAATATTGATTGACATTGATCAAGTACATTTACCGCATAATTACCTATCATATAGGATATTATTAACTCATCAAATTATACAAATTTAAAAATTACAAGCAACTAATTGTAATTATTTATTAATTTAATAAATTACTAGTTTTTGTTATTTTGTTCATTTTTTAAAATTTTATCATCAACAACATATATTTGTGTATAATATTGTCTGCTTATGAAAATATATTAACAAAATCAAAAAAAATTTGTTTAATTGCAGAAGAAACAAAAAAATTTATTTGATTCAGTCTCAATCAATCTGATGATGGACATGTTACAAATTTACAATACATATATTATTATGTATCCTAATTTCAAGATATCATTATTAATATATTTTTGTTATAATTAATTATTATTTTGTCATTTTTTGTTTAATTATTAGTAACAAAAATTTACTAGTTTTTTTTTTTTTTTTTTTTTTTTTTTTATTTTTTAATATATACTATTTACAAAAGTTGATTATAAGAAGGTCTAATGACAATAAATTTTTTTAATATTAATTTATTACAATTAAAAACAAAATAATAATAATAATAATAATAATAATAATAATAATAATAATAATAATGAAATTGAAAAAAAAAAACATTAATAGTTTTTTTTTTTTTTTTTTTTTTACTAATATAATGTTAAACAACATCATACAATGAGATCAAAAAAAAATAATAATAATAAAGTAAACAGAGATAAAAATTATTAATATGAATTAATCAATAATAACGTAAGGCAATATGTGGAGAATTTGGCCATCAATTGTTGGTCTCGCAAGCATCTCGTGCCATTCACGAAATTCACAATCATTATTTTTTTGACATTTATCATCATTTTCATCATTATTATCATTATAATTATAATTACGCTTTCGTAAAATTGGATATTTAATTATTTGACCATTTTTATCAATTTTTTTATCATTACAATTTGATGGTAATGATGAATCAAGTATTGATTGAAAATTACCATTAAGACATTCAATTGAATATTCATGAAGTCTATCAATTTCCTCATCAGTTGGTGGTGGTGGTGGTGGTGGTGGTGGTGCTGTTGCTGATAGTGAATCATCATTATCATCATCATAATTATCATCATTATCATTATAATTTAATTCATCATCACTCCAAATTATTGAATTTAAATCTAATGGTGGTAATTTTGCTAATATTTCTTCAACTGTTGGATCATGCCTTAATTCTGTAATATTTTTTTTACAATCATTATTATTATCATCATCATCATCTTCATCATCATCATCATCATCATCATCATCATCATCATCGTCATCATCATCATCTTCACCACTTGATTTTGTTAATTTTGATGATGATAAACGATTTGTTTGCTCAGATAAATTATATTTAACATTATTTGTTGTTGTTGTTGTTGTTGTTAATAATGATAATGATGTAGTATTATTTGTTGATGGTTCATTTTTAATTTTAGCATAATCAATAGATGTTGTTTTAATTGATGATCCACGTGCTGCTTTTAAATCTTCCATTAATTCTTGTGTTGTTTTACATTTTGAATCACGTGACATACTTTGAAGTTTTTTTTTAACACCACCACCAATAACTTCTTGTTGTAATTGATTTTTAATAACTTTACTACCTTTTTTACGTCCACGTTTTTTTGGACCAGATGTATCAATATTTGGTGGTGGTATTACTATTGTTGTTGTTATAGTTTTAAAATGATTTTTTACAACAATATTATTATCATTTTTTAAATTATCATCATCAATATTTATATAATTATTATTATTATTATTATTATTATTATTATTATTATTATTTATAACTTTTGGTGTTGATAATGGACTAGGCACTTGCGAATTTATTTTATTAATATTTGAATTTAAATTTGTATTTGTATTTATATTTGTATTTATAATTTCACCATTAATACGTTTTTTTTTACATGATGGTTGATTATCATCATCATTATTACCATCATTACTTAATGATACAAGTGATTCTTTTAAATTTTGAGCTTGTTGTTGATTTGTTGTTGATGTTGTATCATCTTTTCGTAAACGTTTATTTGAACTGTGAGTACGTGGTACAGCTTCTAAGTTGTGATGTTGATTTGTACCAGTAGATAATATATTTTGTGAATTTAATGAATTTAATTGATTATTAACTGTATAATTTGTTGGTTTTGTTGATGATAATGTTGATTGTTGTTGTTGTTGAATTGATGGTAATAGTGGTTTAGTTGTTGATGTTAAATTTGGTGAACGAGATTTATCGTTGTGTACTGACGATAATGCTGGACTAAGAGCCTATATAATAACATAAAAATACATATATATATAAATAAATAATAATTATTATAATTATTATAATTATATTTATTTATTTTACCTTGTGGGGTTGGGATGTTGCATCACGTAATAATGGACTATGAGGCATATAATTTTTAGTCATAGCATAGTTAGCTGGACTTTGGGGTGGTTTTGAAATAATTTTTGCTGCTGGACTGTGAGGATCAAAGTTTGATCTATTTGATGATAATGTTTGAGCCGTTGTCGAAATTGCCATCGGTATTGTTGTTGTTGTTGCAGCTGCTGCTGCTGCTGCTGACGGTAATGGTGATGGTGATGGAGACGGGGATGGTGATGGTGATGGTGATGGTTGTGTTTTGACATTTGAATTTTCCAAAGCAACCAAACTTCTCCATCGTCGTACCAATTCTTTTGCTCGTTTAGCCAATGACTCCTCTTTAGTTTTACGTCTAAATTCATTAACATATCTGCCCAATCGAGTTTTCTACAAATAATTATTAATTATTAATTATTATTATTTATTTATTAATTTATTGGTAAATATATTATTTATTAATGATAATAAAACAAACTTCAAGAACTTCTTTGGTGATATTTGCTCTTTCAAGGGTTGTAAAAATATCTTGAACAACTCCCAAATTTTTTATCTAGAAAATTTAATAAATAATTATTGTTAATTTTTAATTATTATATTTTATAATGAATAAATAAAAAAATAAATAAATATTATCATCATCATCATCATCATGATATCTATTGGTTGATCTCATTGTGTGAGCATGTTAAATAATAATAATAATAATAGTG
This sequence comes from Lysiphlebus fabarum, assembly GCA_011426435.1. Classification (NCBI taxonomy): domain Eukaryota; kingdom Metazoa; phylum Arthropoda; class Insecta; order Hymenoptera; family Braconidae; genus Lysiphlebus; species Lysiphlebus fabarum. Next base: position 36,212 of record WSYQ01000643.1, read on the forward strand.
GTAAAACACAAATACAGTTACAACACACATATGTACACTAATTTTTTTAAAAAATAGTCACACGGCGCACAAGTGTTGAGTGATAGTGGCAGAGAGTGGCCCGATAGCCGTTTTACTGTGCGGACGGTAGAATGAATCTCGTCGTCGTCATCATCATCATCATCATCATCGTAGATGGCTTACTTATTACTCTATAATTGTTGGTTGGTTGGTTGGTTGGGTTTATTCAGGTTAGATTTGAATCGAGTAAAGCAAACACACACTTTTATATTATATTATATCAAATTAAATTGTATGGTACATACTACATACTACATACGTTGGGATTTGTAATAATTATAATATTTACTCATTTATTAATTAATATAGATAACTCAATTTATAAATTTATATGATGATATTTATTTATTTATTTTCAATATATAATAATTATAGTAGGTAGTTATTTACTTACTCTGTTTTGATTGTCAAGAGAATTTGACAATTTTTCGCCGAGCTCAGTGCAATTGAGCTTCTGCATCAGGGAGCTCACAATTAATTTATTAGGGGCCAACAATGCTTTTATATTTCTGACGTTTTTTAAATTCTCTAAAGAAAATATTGGGAATTTTTTTCTTGTTCAATGTATTGCATATAATGTATATACCTGTACTATATTTTATACCTATATTTTATTTTTTTTGTTACAATTATTAATATTATTTTTCTCTAAATAATAATTATGATAATAATAATTATAATAATAGCAGCAGCAGCAGCAGCAGCATCAGCAGCAATAGCAATAGCAATATTAATTATTTATATTTATTTATTTCGTAATGATAAATGTGTATTATTATTATATATATATATCGTATATCAGTATATGCGTATATGTATATGTATATGTATGTATATGTGAGGTTATAGATAAATTTATACAGTCATCCTCAGTTGACCGTCGCACACGAGTCGGAGCGCACACATGCGAGGGCGAGAACGCACTGTCAATGGCGACGACTGTCGACGACGAGTGCACTGCTGGCTCGCCACCTCGCCATCATCATTCGTCTGCTTGCGTGCCCTCCCAGTATGTGCTTCCAAAACTTCCGAATTTTCCCGATGATTCCCTTTCTCCTCTTATATACTATTACATATATACTCTCCAATCTCCAATCTCCATTCTCTTTTTCTTCTCCCCACTCTTTTTAAATCGACAAATCAAAAAATTTTCAATATAGTAACCACTTGCGGAATTTTTTATAAATATATACCTATATATATCTATGCGCGCGCACACACATGTATATTTAGTTTAAATGTATGTGTGTAATAAACTGTAGATATATACATATATTTATTTATTTATTTATATTTTTTTTTTTTTTTAATCATTTGCCGCCAAAATTGAGTATTATATATAGCTACATACACACATACATATAGATTTACACACTACATATACGTATAAAAGCCAACAGCCAAACCTAACCCTCTGTATTTGTTAAAGTTAATTGTTAATTGTTAATTGTTAATGGTCTTTGAGTTTGTAATTTATTAATTTACTCATTATTATTTAAATAATTACGATATAAAAATATATGTGTATCAAAATTAATAATTAGTTTTTTTACATTGCTTATACTAGCTTATAATATTATACCTATTATTATTAATATTATTATTATTTTTTTTTTTCCATCATTATACCTATTTATTTATTTTTTCATTTCATTTTGTTTTTTTTTGTTTTTTTTTATATTATTAATTTATAAAAACAAAAACTGCATTGTTTTATATAATTTCAATAATTATTTATTTATTTGAAAAAAAAAAAAAAAAAAAAAATTTACACATATAAAGCAACATTTTTTTTTTGTGATTTGATTTGACCAGTCAGTCAACAAACAATAACGTCTCATCATCATCATCATCGAGTTATTGATACTTTTTTATTAATCATCAATTAAATAAATACCTATATATAAAAATGGCCAAGGTACAATTGGCAAATGTTGCAGTTTTAGATAATCCATCACCATTTCGTAATCCTTTTCAATTTGAAGTAACCTTTGAATGTATTGAAGAATTGAAAGAAGGTAATTTATTAATTTATTTATTCATTGTTGTTTTTTTTTTTTTGATATTTTAATAATTTTTAATCATTTATTCATCATCAACAGATTTAGAATGGAAAATGATATATGTTGGTAGTGCAGAGTCTGAAGAATTTGATCAAGTTCTAGATACAATATACGTTGGACCAATTCCTGAAGGTAGACACATGTTTGTCTTTCAGGTAATTATATATTTTATAGGTATACGTAATTAATATTAAATTTAAATAAATAATAATGATAAAATTTTTAGGCTGATCCACCAGATGTTAGTCGTATACCAATAAATGATGCACTTGGTGTAACAGTTGTATTATTAACTTGCTCATACAGAGGTCATGAATTTGTTAGAGTTGGTTATTTTATAAATAATGAATATACTGATCCTGAATTACGTGAAAATCCACCAACACAACCACAATTTGATAAAGTACAACGTAATATACTTGGTGATAAACCAAGAGTAACACGTTTTAAAATTAATTGGGATGATGGTGTTGGTTCATCAACAACAAATGGTAATCAAGATAATACAATGGAGGAAGATCAAAATACAACACATGAAGAAAGTAATCAAGATATTCAAGCTTCATCATCACTTGGTTTTACTGAAAATACACAAAATAGCATGGAAGTCATGTGAAATATTATTATTAATTTTTTTTTTTTTCAAACACAGACACTCCATTTTATATTTATACAAAAAAAAAAAAAAAAATCATCATTTGCATTGACACAAGTGATAAATGTGTGTGTGTGTGTGTGTACGCGCGAGTGTGTATATGTATAACTACAAGAAAATATTATTATTATTATTTAATTTTCATTATATATTTATATCATTCATTTTATAATAATTAATAATAATAATAATAATGACCAACTTGATTATTATATATTAATTCATTCTCAGTGTTGAATAAAATGATATTGTAAATTTTGTTAATGTACCTATGTACGTATGTATTGTTGTTATTATTATTAATAATAATACCACAACAAAATGTACATGTACGAAAAAAAAAAAAAACATATGCCTATATACATATATACCTACATCTATGATGAAAATAACAACAATAATAATAATAAATAAATAAATAAATACAATATTATATGTTTTTTCTACAGAAAAATTAATTTGTAATAATTATTTAATATAACCATTTATTTTAATTTTAAATCATTTATTTATTTATTTATCAAGTAAGTATAGGTATATGTATTTTATATATTATTATTTACATTAATTATTTTTATATCTATAATATTATTGAGTAAGTGATAAGTATAGGTATACAGTGACAAAATATATATTTTGTTGTTTAAATTGGTGCTGTTGAATATAAATATATCTATATTTTTTCTGATGATGATCATCAATTATATAGATTGACTTGAGTGTGTGTGTGTGTGTGTGTATATATAATTTTTTAATTTTTTATTGATACGGTGTATTTTGATTAACATTAATCATTTCATTAACACTGAAATAGAAATAAAAATATTAATATAATATAATATAATATTGTTATAAAATAATAATAATAATAATAATAATAATATTACCTTTTTGAACATTTAATATGTATTATTAAAAGTACAATACCCAATACAATGCAAACACATCCAACAACAATATATGCTATTCCTAGAAAATTATTTTTACCACCAAGTAAAGAAGTTGTACTGATAATAACTCGTTTTGTTCCTTCAAATTCAGTAACTCTGTATGCTAAAATAATTATAATAATAATAATAATAATAATAATAATTGTAGATTTAATAAAAAATATAATTAAATATAAATCAACAAACTGTAATCAATGACAAGACGATATGAGCCTTTTTTTAAACCCTGAGCAAATGGTGTTCCTTCAGTATGATTAACAAGACGATAAAGTTTTCTAAATGTTGGTAATGCTGCTGTTCTCATCCAGACAATTAAATCTTCATTTTGAAAACCATTATTATTATCATTTTCAGTATCTAATTCCCATATATTTTTAGTCCAATTTTGTGGTTTTGAAAAATCTTTAAATGCTTCTTTTAATGATGATGAACCTTGTGGATTTTTAAATTTAATATTTTTATCAGATGGCCAAGCAATACCAGTATTAATAAGTGGTACCTCAATTTCATTATCATTTTTATCATCAATATAATATATCATTATTTTATCACTAAATAATGAATTTGCAATAGCACCACATGGTGCTATTGGTTTATTATTATCATATTTATTATATGCAAATGGTTCACAATCACTTGATACAATATTATTTAATTTACCCAATAATTGATAATCATCTCTTGATTTAACATATCTACGATGATTTTGATAAAAATTTGTTAAACCATAATATATATATACATTACCATCAAATTCAGTTAAATTAATTTTAATATTACATTTACATATTTCTTCACCATTTGATTTATTTGATATTATTTCAGAACATGATATATTATTAATATTTGTACAATTTGTATAATCATATGTAAATTCATTGACTTTACTTGTATAATGTAATAAACCAATTCCAAGTGGTATAAATGCAACACCAATTAAAAAAAATGTTGGTAAAACTGTTCCTGCTGTTAATATTGGTTGCCATGCTGGAAGACGTTGTTGTTTAAACGCACTATCTATTAACAATTATTTATTATTAATATATAAACGATAATATAAATAATAAATAAATATATACTTGAAATAATTACCTGATGGTTTTTTTGTTTTTGGCATAGAGCTTGTCTCACTCACACTTGTCATTGTATTTATATTATTTAATAATTTTTATTATTATTGATATAACGATGTATAAAATACAAGCAATTTATTATTTATTTATTGATATATCAACATCATATTATTAAATTATATTATTATTATTTCAATGACTCATATATATATAACTACACTGTATGTACAGTAGTAGTTGAATATTAATTAAAATAGGTACAGTCAATTTTATTATTATTATTATTATTATTGTAAATTTACAACATAAAATATATATATTTTATTATTTTTTTTTTTATACAACAGGTATACTTATATATTTGTTGACGATTTGACATTAATTGCAGTGTTACCACAGCCAAATGTGAAAGTGTACCTCGGCCAGAAGTAAAAGTGTACCTCCTGGCACAAAAGTGTACCTCTAACTTAACTCAACCTTTTTCTGGTAGATGGCAGCACTTTTAAACCATTTTTTCTAAACTAAAAAACTAGATGTCACTACCTATATCAATTTAAAAAATTTATATATATATATATAATATATATTATATTTATTTATATATATATAATATTATAAATGATTATTAACAATAATTTATTTTATTAACTTTTTTTTTTTTAAAAACCTTAAGTATTAAAAAAGGAGGCTTTAAAACATGAAATAAAAATTATTAAACGAATTAGTATAAATAGTAGATATTAATATGTATTTATTTGTGTCTTTTAATATTATATATATTTTTTTATTATAAAATGCATTTTACTAAAATAACAAAAAAATTTAGAAATTTATATAAAAACACTTAACATATGTTAACATATATTTAAAAAAAAAAAAAAATAATCAGACTCAAATATGTAATTATCAAGGATTTCAGATACTTTATCTTTTGGTTTTCTTTTTAAAAGTTCATTACTAGGCTCCCAGCTAAAACAAACTTTATTAAACAAAAGCTCTTTACAAAGTAAAAGAGCATTACAAGTATCAATAGCCATTTTATTACGAAGTGGTGTTTTAATCAGCTTGAATTGTGAAAAAACTCGTTCAGCTGCAGCACTGCTATGAGGTAGACTTGCAAGGGCCATCAAAAACTCACTCAACTCTGGAAACATCTGTTGTTCAAGAGCATTTTTTAATTTCCTAATTAATTTAATAAAATCCTCAAATGTATCATCATCTTTAAAATAATGAGCAACTTCTGGTATCATTCTCCATTCAGAATTTAATGCTTCATAATTTGATTCTTTAACAACATTTGGAAAAAGTTGTGCTAAAGATAAAATTGATGGTGAATCACCATTCAAAGCTGACTTTGGATTAAGTAATTGTATTGCATTTAAAATAGGATCGTCAAAATTAACACGATCGTGAATTTCTTGACATAAATGAACATAATAATCAAGTGATCGTACTTTAAATGTGTGAATATCAGCTGATGATACTTGATTTTTTGTCAGAAAAATTTCAACTTCAGCCCCATAATAAATATTCTCTATTTTAATGAAATTATCAGGATTTATACAATCAATGTTATTTAAAGTGGTCTTTTCTATATAATTCTTTTTTAAAATTGTTTTGTAGACCTCAGCAATTTTTTGTAACAATGTATAAAGTTTGGGTTTTTCACTTTGAAATTCAACGTTTAGACGATTTACTAAATCTAATACGTATGATAAAAATAAATAATATAGCTTGTAAATTGGTGATTTTAATGCATTTAAAATTGTAGAAGCACTTTGTAAACCATCTTTTTGCACAGCTTCTTGAAAAAATGACTCAAGTACACTCCATTGTTCAAGCATTCTTTTTACCACAGCTTCAAGTGATAGCCAGCGAGTATTAGCTAATTTAAGTATTCTATGGTTTTTAACATTAGCAAGTGTTTGTAGTTGATGAAATTTAATTAAACGTTTTGAGCTATGACAAAAATAAATGTTGACATCTCTTGCCAGATCTTCCATTGTTCTAGGTAGCTTTTTGGCTGCATTGGAGGCACACAAATTAAAAGAATGGCATATACATCCTAAGCTAAACAAATGTGGTAACTTAGCTTTGAATTTAGATATTACTCCATTAAATTGTCCTCTCATAACAGCAGCATTATCAGAAGCAAATCTAATCATATTTGAAAGAGGAATATTATTTTGAGAAAGAAATGTGCATATAGAACTAAACAAGCCATTTGCAGTTGCATCGATAACTTCTATTATTCCTATAAATCTATCTCTAACAACTCCATATCGTTGACAGTAATATCTAGCAACAATAGCAAGGCATTGACATGTTGATATTCTGTTGTCTCATCAATTATAATAGAATATTTAGAAGTTTGTAAATCTGATGCAGCTTCTTCAATACTGGATGGAGCAAGAATTGTTGTCACTAATTTTGTACCTTTTGTTCTTGCTCATTTAATTCGTTTTGCAATATTAGAATTTTTAAAACATGACCTTAAAAAACCTGGATTATGATCTAAAAATGAGAAGGGTAAATTATGCTCAACTACTTGCATTACCAATTTCAATTCTATTCTTCGTATTTCTGTATCAATATCAGCCTGTGGATTTTTTTCAAGTATTGTTTTAATTGATGGTGTTTCCTTGGTTTGTTTTAAGTTTGATAAATGAAATTGCGAATCTGCATGATGATCTATATGAAATGTTCCTCCATTAATAACCCTTTGACAAGCAGAGCAATATGGTTTACCATCATATTTATTTTTTTCAAGCCAGTCGTATTTTTTTTTATTTCTTAATCTTTCAATATCTACATTACGATCACCAGAAGAGCTTTTTTTTTTGGTTGTAATTACTTTAGTTGAGTCAACAGTATCAATACTATGCCTAATAAAAATAAAAAATAAATAAATAATAATATAAAGACAATAAAAAAAAATTTTCAATCAAAATAATTGTATTTAAATTCGAAAATTTAAATAAAAAATCATCTTATTTGAATTATTAGGTATTAATTTAATATTATTTAGAATTATTGTATATTCAAATGGAATTAAATATATATATTTGAAAATTAATTGATAAATATTTTATAATTTAAAAAAATATTTTTAATACAATTTTAAAGTAAATCAGATCTAAAAATAATATTATATCAATAAACTAAATATAATAAAAATGAGATGATAAAAAATTTAATTTTTTTTAATTGAAATATAATTTATTCGATTAAAAGAAATCCAATTAAACTTACGAGTGTCGTCGTTTAACAAATGCGGTTTTTGATTCTAAAATTATTGATTCCTGGTCAATTATATCTATCATTGTTAGATCTTCTTCCACAATAGATCCAAGACTTGCCCTTATAAAAAAAATTATAAAATTATATTTTAGATAATATAATATCATGATATAATATAAATTTATTATTATCAATAATAATAAATTAATAATAACATGAAAAAAATTTATTTTAATAATTTTTTTTCACTTACATTGACACTGTTCTTTTACGAGATGTTTGAGACTCAATTAAAACTGATTCAAGCTTATTTGTAGTATTTATTTCATTAATAGAATTATTATCTTCAAGTTCATGTACATCTACCCTGGTTGTTATTTTATTCACTACCTCTGGTACTGGTGTACATACTGTATCTGGGGCTTTGTGAAGTCTTACTACAAATCTATCCTCATAAAAAATTATATATAAATTAAATTAATGAATAAAGAAATAATTAATTATAACGATTAAATATGGTATTTAATTTTCTATTAATTACCTGTCCATGATAATTTAATAATAACACAAAAAAAAAATTGCAATTGTAAATAAAAAAATTTTTCAGTCATAGAAAAAAATGTAAACACAAATACAACGTGTTGAGACTTGATGCCTTTGTGTATTGGGGGTGATGTTTCTTCCAAAAAAAAAACACATTAAAAAACAATGTGTTTTTTTTTTTTAGTTTCTTTCTTGGAAAAAAAATAAAAAAATAGACCCAAATAGAACTCAAATTGCATCCAGAAAACAAAAATTCCATTATTACCGACATAAAATGGCCGACTTCTAGTCGGGGGAAAAAGTGTACCTCCAAAAACAAAAGTGTACTTTTGTACCTCGGCTGGCAAAAGTGTACCTCAAAAGGTACAATTGTACCTCGTGCGGCAACACTGATTAATTGACACAAATAAATAGCCAATTGGTAATTTGGTATTGTTATTATTATTATTACTTGTTTTCACTTGTTTTAGTTGTCATTGGTTGTCATCACCACACACTGCATCACATAACACACACACATAAGAGAGAGGGTGTAGATATATACAGGGTTGTTAAAATGGAGAGTTTTTGAGTTGTTTACAATTATCCACGGATAAAACGTTTAAAACGTTTAAAACAGGATAAAACGGATAAAACGGATAAAACCCACCTGATCTCTCGTAGGCTCAAACTTTCCCTCTTACCGACTATACTTACACTCTTAACCTGTCAAACAATTTTTGTTTATTTAATAAACATTAATAATAACAAGTTTATAAAATTTATAAACAAAATATTTATATCATTTATTTATGAACAAATTTGATGATCATATATTTAAAAAAAAACATATTAATAACAACAAATTTATTTAGGTTCGTTTGTTTGTTTTGGTGGCAGTTCCCAATTTCGCCACTAGATGGCGACGTTTTATACAAATGGATAAAACTAAGGATGTTTTAAACTATGTTTTAAACATAGTTTTAAACATAGTTTAAAACATTATGTTTTATACATTAACAACCCTGGATATATATAAACAGTCAATGAAAATCAGCCACAATATTTTTATATAGGCATACATACCTACATAGTACATACCTACATATATCTACCTATATATATATATATATATATATTATTTTTTAATTTTTTTGTGTATTTCATTATTTTATTTGATCCTATTTAAAAAAATATTAAGGTACATAATAAAAATGGATTCACAACAGACTATTAATACTCGAAGAAAAATATTAAATCAAACAATTTGCAGTATTTTATCAGAAATTGGATTTGACAAGTGTGATAAATTATCACTTGAAACAATCACTGAAATTTTACAAGCATGTATGTTTATTTATTTATTTATTTATTTACTTTTATAAATGTAAACATAACCTAGTTGTTAATTAATCAATTATTTATTTATTTATTTTCAAGTTTATTGTGAAATTGGTGAAACAGTACGTAATTATTGTGAATTAAGTGGAAGAACAGAACCACTATTAAATGATGTTATAGTTGCTTTTGTCACACTTGGTATTAATATTGATGATATTGAAAAATATGGTAAAAGATTAAATAGAACAGTATTACCACAATTACAACAACAAATACAAACAAAACAACAAAATATATTGACTGCTGGACAAAAACAACCTCATCCTCAACATATACCAAATCATTTACCACCTTTTCCAGATCCTCATGCCTACATTAGAACAGCTGTAAGTTTATTATTATTATTATTATTATTATTATACATCTATCATATAATAATATACAATATATTTTTATAGACACATAAACAACCAGTTACCGAGTATGAAGCAATTAGAGAAAAAGCTGCAGCTAGAAAAAGAGATACTCAACGTGCATTAACTAAATTTTTTGCTAAAACTGGAGATTATCGTGATAATTTATTTTTAACTGAAGATAATGTTTATCAATGTATGTATTTAATTAAATTTACAATATTATAATAATTAATATCAAATAATATCAACTTTTTTTTTTTTTATACAGTGATTCCTTGTAAACCAGAATTTCCAAGTTATTTATCGGCTTTATTGCCATTGGATCAAATATTTGAATCAGATCCTGAATTGGAATTTGGTCCATCTCCAGTTAAAAAATCTAAAGAACAAATATCAAACGAAGATAATAATAATAATAATAATAATAATAATACAAATACTAAAAACAACAACAACAACAGTAATAATAATAAAGAAGACAAATTATTATCAACGACAACAACAACAACAACAACAGCAACGACTATGACAACAACATCAGCAACGACAACGACAATGACAACAACATCAACAGAAACAACAGCATCATCAAAATCTAAAAAAGATGCTACACTTGATACATCTGAAGAAATAATAACTCAACATGAAACTATTGATAATCCATATCTTCAACCTGGTAAAATACCAAAAAATAGATTATCACATATTGCAAATAATAATTCATTTGTTTTACAACAACAAATTCCAAAAAAAGAATTAATTTTAGATTAATTAATTGATATATTAATCAATAATTATATAATAATAATAATAATAATAATAATAATAATAATAATAATAATGCATTTGATTTTATTTATTAATAGATTAATGGATTAATATTATTTGTATTTATATTTACAAATGTCATTATATTGATTTAGTGCCATTTTGATGTTTCAAATGATTTAATACCTTCAAATCTCAATCTACTTAGTAGTGGACGATAAATATCTGGACTAAAAGGTAATACAACACCTCTTTGTTGTATTTCACCTGTTGGAAAAAAAAAAACAATATAGGTAAAAATTTATAAATACAATAAATGTTACAGATGAATTAATGAAAATTAAATTACCATCAAGTATCATTTTTGTTGCTAGAGCAACTGGATAACCAACAGTTTTAGACATTGCTGAATAACCATTTGAATCACCATATATTACTAAATTAATTCCTCTGTCTTCTTTTTTATTATCTGGCCATAAAATTCCAACATCATGACGAAGTATTATTAAATCTCTTTCATCTTTTTCATATGATAATTTTTTACTTAAATAATGAGCAAGTGTATCCAATGGTGTATTAAATTTTAATACTGGATCCTCATTTAAAAGTCCTAAATCTTCAATTGCTTGCATTCGTTCTTCTGAATTAACACGATCAGCCAATTTACGTTTAAGATTTTCATAAAATATATCATCATTTAATAAACCCAATAAATGACATGTCAATGATCTCTAAAAATAAATAATAAATAATAAATAATAATAATAATAATATAATTATATTGTTATTATTAAATAAATTTATTTAACCCATGTTATTTCTGGTCCATTTGGATGAAGAATTGGATGTGGATTTGGATCAATAAGACCAAGATATTGAAGAGCTTGAATAGTATCAGTAAAACCTCTGTAACGTAAAGTTCCTCTTAAAATTGTTGAGGCATTTTTAATTCCATATAAATCACGATAAATTGTACTATCACGATTTGGAAATCCTTCCAATGCAAAACCCGGTAAAAATTTAAGATTTTTTACTGTTGACATTAAATCACCACCACCAGCAATTTCAACAACCTATTTATTCATTTATTTAATTAAAATATTTGAAATTATTATTATTATTATTATTTATTATTATTTCAAATAAAAATACCTGGCCATTTCTATAATATTTAGCTGGTGATAAAGTATTTAATAAAGCACCACGTGGTGACCTAAATTAATATTTAATTAATATATAAATATTTATTATTATTATTATTTGTTGTTTATTATTTTTACCAATTAAACATGTAATGTAATTTATTTTTTGATGAAAATTCGGGTGCAGGAAGACCACCACACCATGAAATAAATGATTCAATTGTTCCACCAGCTTGTTTAACATCATCAAAACATTCAAGAGCAAGTAAATGATCAAGTCCTGGATCTAAACCAATTTCATTGAGTATTGTAACACCAGCATTTTCTGCTCTATAAATAAAATAATTATATAATTGTATAAATAAATAAATAAATAAATAAATAAATAATCATTAATATTATTATTATTATAAAATAAAATACTCATTATGTAATGATTTAATATCATCATTTAAATAACTTGCTGTTACTAAATGTGTGCATGTTTCAATACATGTTTTAGCAATAATATGATGCAAACCATATGGTAATAATGACACAGCAACATTTGCTGAACCAATAACTTCTTTTAATGTATCTGGTCGTTCAATAACATTTAAAAATATTGATTCAACACCATGATAACGATTTGCAAGTGCATCAGCTTCGTCTTTTAAATGAGAACAAACAATAACTTTAACATTTCTATCTCTATTTAAATATTCAACAACTGGTGCTGATACATATCCAGCTCCAAGTACAACAACCTATTTATATATTTAATTTATTTATTTGATTTATTTATTATTTAAAAATAAAATAAAATAAAATAAAATACTTGCTCGTTTAGTTTCATCTTTTCCATTTTCTGATGCTTTGTGTTTACTTTTATTATTGACTTGTCTTAATTCTTGTATATATTGAAAATTAGATGTTAATTGTCCATTTGATGTTATAAATGCACCATAAACAGCTTGTGTAAAATTATGTTCTTCAAGTGGTTTTTTAGCATCAGATTGTATTATTTCAATGGCATAAGGATAAAGTAAATCACCAAAAAAATCAGTTGATTCTTTTGGTAATTGAGTTGGCATATTATCAATTGAACATACTAATACTCCTGGTCCTTTAAATGATTTAGTATCTTTATTTCTATCAGCATCATATAAACAAAATGGTGTATCAATTGTTGTACATTCATTCATAAATTCAATACTACCACCTGGATCAGCAGATATATCACATATTGCAAGCATACGATGTGGTAATGCTGGTGCACCAACACTTATTGGTAACCATGGTGTATTTGCTGGTCTTAATAATGATTTTGCATCTGGTATTGTTAATAATTTTGGTGAATCAACAGCCCAATAAATACCATTTATTATAACTGATGCATATGGAGCTATTTTTTGACTAAATGTTGATGTATATAATTCTGGATGTTTATCATATTCATCAGCATCAAAACCACCATCTTCTTTCCTTTCTAAATGATGAATTCTTCTTATTTCACAACTATAAATTTTATTAGTATCTGTATAAAATATAAATTATTATTATTATTATTATTATGTAAAAGTTATCATCATGTAAGGGTTATCATATAGTTTATCTTATTCAAGTAAGCAATTGCAAATAAATGGCAATATACATATATTGCCATATATTTTGTTATATATATATATATAACAAAAAAAAAAAAAAAAACAAACAAACAAACCACCGTGTTCAGCAACTTTTCGTAAATTTTCTGGATCAACATATTCGTGTGGTAATTCTTGAAATACTTCTTGACCACCTTGACTAACATTACCACTACCAGTAAATACAAATGTCAATGGTCCAATTGATTTTGGCATTGCACCAAGTGCTATTTCATATCCAGCATCTCTTATTGCTTGACGAGCCATTGCCGAATCTCGATAATTATGTGCTGGTCCAATATGCTTAATTTTTATAAATATTATTATTATTGATATTGATAATTTATTTATTTATTTATTTATTTATATTATATTATATTATATTTTTATATAGGTATACCATAAAAGGAGTATGATGACCCAATGCTAATAATCTTAAACCAAGTCCATGAAGTATATTAACCATTCCAGCAACTCCAGCATATTTACCAAAAGCAACTACTCGTTGACCATTATTATCAGTTAATTTTTCATAATCTAATAGACGAATATTTTTTTCTAAAATAGCATCAAGCATTGGCATATTTGCTTCTTGTGCTTTAATTGTATGTGAAAAAAAACAATATGTTTTATTTGATATAAGTTGATCAACAGGTACTTGTTTAACACCAAATATAACTGATGCTTCACTAATATCTTCTTGAAGTTGTGCACCAGCATTTAAATATGCTTGAGCTGGATAAGCACGTCTATTACTTGGTTGAACAATAACTTTTGCACCAGCACGAATTAATCTACGTACATTTGAAGGTGCTAATGGAGCTCTTCTTTCCCATACTGATTGATCCTCTCGTCTTATTGCTATTGTTTTACCTTTTAAACTCTAATAAATTATTTATTATAAAAAAAAGTTTTTTTTTTTTTTCTTCTTCTTCTTCTTTGTCATCATTATCATCATGTACTTACGATATTTGTTTTAATAGGTATTGATGCGTGCATTGAAAAATAACGATGATAAAAAAATTTTTGTTTCAATTTTAATAATAATATTTGCATTTTTATATTTTAATAATAATAATAATTGATACAAAAAGAAAAATAAAAAAAAAAAAAAAGATTGATCATTAATGATTGACAATCTTTTCACAACTAAATACATACATTTGAGCAATTTAAATAATGATAAAATATTCATTATTATTATTATTGAGAAATCACAAGAGGGGTTCAATTATTTGATTAAAAATCATCTCAACAAGTACACAGTGATTTAGATAATATTTTTTAAATAAATTTTATTATTTGAGTGATAGATACATTTTTCCTTGTATAACTTGTTTTGTTGGATTAATTTTTTTAAGTATTTGTGTCATAATGTTGACCAATTGATCTGAACTAAGACCAGTTTTTTTAGATTTAAATTTTTGCAACAATTCAGTTGTTGTCATGGGTTTTCTAGCAAGATAACGTCTTACTGCTTCTTCAGATATACCCGAATCACTAAAATAATAATTAATAATTAAAAATATTATATTATATATAAATAAATAAATAAATAAATATATAAATATATTTTACCTTAATCCTGATATGATTGATGTATTAACAGCTGACATTGAAAGTGGAGGTGAAATTGTTGATGTGTTATTATGATCTGTTTTAGCTTTTTTAGCTTGTAATGATGTTTCAGATAAATTAGAGTGTTTTCTTTTGTGTGAATCATTTGATGTTGTTGTTGTTGTTGTTGCTGCTGCTGCTTTTGTTGCTGTTGTAGCTGTTGTTATTGCTGCTGCTGTTGTTGTTGTAACTGTTGTTGTTGATAATTGACCTGGTATTATTGGTGTTGCAGATCTTGAATTTTGTGTATTATTAATTTTTTTATTATCTTTTTCTTTTTGTTTTTCTTTAAGTGTTGAAATTTCAGGATCAGTATCAGAATCACTTGATGATTCTTTACCACCAGGTTTTTTTATATCTTTTTTTTTTGAATTTTTTTTATTTTTTTTCTTTTTATTATCTTTTTTTTTGTCACCATCTTTTATAACACTACCACCAGCACCAGCACTACTACCACTACCAGTAGCATTAGCAGTATTAGTATTATTAAAATTAGTAGTAGTAGTAGTAGTAGTATTATTATTATTAGTAGTAGTTGTAGTAGTAGTAGTAGTAGTAGTAGAAAAAGAAGTAGTAGAACAACTAGTACCACTAACAAAATTATTTTTACCAACATCAGTTTTATTTTTTGTATTATCGTCATTATTATCATTATCAACATCATCATCGTCATCATCGTCATCATCTTCCTCTTCATCTTCATCAATAACAGGATCAATTTTATTATTTTCTTCATCTTCATCTTCATCATCAGATCCAATTAATCTTCTTAATCCAACTTCATCAGAAACACCTTTGTATTGTTTAAATTGTTCTTTTTCAGGTTCTGAATCAGATGAATCAGATATATAATCAAGTTCTCTTCCTTCTTCATCACCATCATCACTGTCTTCAAATGCTTCATCATCAGATGTTTTTTTTTTTTTTTTCTTTGTTACTGTTATAAAATAAATAAAATAAAATAAAATAAAATAAAATAAAACAAAATAAAAATAAAATGAATATAGATATATAGATATATATAATTTCTTACTTTGTTTTCCTTTCCTTTTTTTTTTTTTTTTATCACCAAATTTATCATCACCATCATCAGAATTTTTATGTTTTTTTTCATCACCACTACCACTACCATCATCATCATCATCATCATCATCATCGTCATCATTGTCACTCATTAATTCATCCATATCAGATATTTTAAAATCTTTTTCAAATTTTGTTGTTTTAATATTTTTACCATTTTCAGAAACAAGTCCACCCTCAGTATCTTCATTACCGTCTTGTTCATTTTTACAACGATGACGAACCATTAAATTATAATAATTTAATGTTTTAGCACCACGACTAAATTCATGTTCAGCTTCTTCAGCACTTAAAGTTTTATATCTTTGAATTGGTTGAAAATTATACCTATAATTAAATTAGATATACAAGTAGTTAAGTAATATCTTATAGATAAATAAATAAGTAAGTAAGTATACCTAAAAATAATAATAATTACCATTCTTGAAGAGGAAATGCTTCAATTGCACCATCAGGAGCATGTGTAAAAACATAGTATGATGTATTTTCACTGATACCACCTTCTCTAATACCTTTAAATTTTTTACTTATTTTACCATTTATATCAACAGATTCAAGTATCCATGGTTGATTATTTGGTTTATATTGGTTAGTATTAATACCAAATTTTTTACGTCTAGCTTCTTCTCTAGCATCTCTACCAAATTCAGATCCAGCACCAAATTTTGGCATTTCTTCATCCATTCTCTTGTATTCGTTCATATTATTTTCACGTCTCATTTTTGTATCGCCCCATTTTTCAAAATCAACATTCAATGTTGCATTAAATCTCATAACATTGTATTTTTTTTTTGAATTTCTGTAATTTAATTATTATCAAAATTTAGTTTTTTTCTTTTTATATACAAATATATATTTTCATATGAACATGAATAAATTAAATAAATTAAATAAAATAGGTAATAATAATAATAATAATAATAATAATAATTACTTTGGTACTCTGATGCTAAATTCTTGAATACTCATATTTTTAATAAATTATTAGTACTAAATAATAATATGTAAATATAAAATTATTTTAATTTTATTGTAAAACACTGAGACTGACTGCCAACTGGAAACTGCAAAGTGCAACTGAGTGCAACTGTGAACATATGCACAATATGCCAATGCATCCATACGTACATGTGATATTCTGTACGTGTAGATATTCCTATATAGGGAAAATGGCCGTTAAACACACCAGAAAGAGAGAGATATATGCTTGTGTCTTGTGTTTTTAAAAGCTAGAAAAAGACAGATGATAATAATAATTAAAAATATATTAAATTATTTTGACAATATTATTTCAATAAATATAGGTATAAGTACACTTCTATTTATACAGTTATAGTTAAAATTTATACTTAATTTATTTGTTATTAGCAGTGCTAAATAAATGCTAATAAACACTAAATACAAAAAAATATCTATTATAATCACCAAATCATGCTCTCTCTCTCTTTCTTTCACAAACACACGCACACACAAGACACAGTATGTATTTAATGTTTACAATTACAAATGTCAGGTTGTGTTAGGTGTATTTAATCCTAATTAAGAGAGACAGAGAGAGAGAGAGAGAGAGAGAGGTAGCTAAGAAAAAAAAAAAAAAAATTAAGAAATATGAATTGTGCACGCAAAATTATATTAAAAAAAGTGAGTAAAAAATAATAAATACTTATAGGTATACCTATGCTACCTGATATATAGATTACAGCCATATAGTATTAAAAAAAAAAAAAAAAAAAAAAATTAAATATAAAATTAAGTATTTGGGTAACATAACATTGTGATGTTGGCGAACAAAGCAAAGTGTCTTCACTTGTAGATATACCTACTATATGTATGTATTTAGAAATACATAGATCATACAATTATATACATAAATAGTTTAACAACAAAAGATAACAAAAAAAAAAAGTCTTGTGTGTGTGTGTGAATAAGAGACTGAGAGAGAGAGGTAGCTAAGGACTCGTTGAACGGAAATAGATACATACGATCAAACATGGAGAATAATTTTGTATTTTTGACTCTAAAATTAACAAAAAGTGCCTAAATTAAGTCAAATAAAAAAAGATATTGATATATTTTCTTCTCAATGATTATATATACCTGTAAAATTAATATTTTACTTGATAATAATAATAATAATAATAATAATAATAATAATATTTTTTATTTGTTTTATAATAAATACAAGTGTTAGTCATCAATAATAATCAACATCAACATCAACATCATCAACAACAACATCATCATCATCATCATCATCATCATCATCATCATCAAAGTATCTAGAATTAAACACCACCTTGCTTGTATATTGGTATGAGATAGTGTGAGCCAATCAACGCCAATCAAGCAGAACCAAGTGACCAAGTGACTTGTACTACATGTTGAAAAAAATATATAAAAATTTAGTAATCAACAAAGATTCAACAATTATCACTTGAATAATTTATTGAAAATATATCAAAGTATATAGAATAAAACATATTTATATAATTAAATAAAACACCCACATTGTTTGAATCAACACGCGGCCCAGGGCTGCTTAAACATATACAATCACAATGGAACTTCGTGTTGGAAGTAGATATCGTCTTGGACGTAAAATCGGGAGTGGTTCATTTGGTGATATTTATTTAGGTAATTAAGCGACAATATAATACTGCTTCTTCTTATTTATTTATTTATTTATTTATTTATTTATTTTTCAAGCAAATTATATGCCAAATGAAAAATGAGTCAATTTATTGTTGTTTATTTTCTTAAATATTATTTTTTATTTATATCCATATGTATCAATCATTTATCTATATCCTATAAACATACAAATTATTTATTTATTTAAATTTAAATAATTAAATATATTTACAAGTTTATTGTTAGTCTGTTGCCATCTTATTCCCCTTCTCCAAATAATTTTACAATCCACATCTGTGTGCATCATCATCATCATCATCATCATCATCAACAACAACAATATATCAACTCACGATAGTCATGAATATACACTTATTATATATTTATATTTTTTCTTTGTTTTTTTTTTTATTATATATATATAATATCAGGAACCAACATCTCAACTGGTGAAGAAGTAGCCATCAAACTGGAATGCATAAAAACACGCCATCCACAGTTACATATTGAATCAAGATTCTACAAAATGATGCAGGGTGGAGGTAATGTATTATGTCATTTTTATTTTTTATTTTTTTCTATAAAACAACAAATAATTACCTTGAAATTTTTATATTTCATAATTCAATCAATCATCATCATTTTTATTTGCTTGACCAACAATAAAAACAACAACAGTTGGTATACCTTCAATAAAATGGTGTGGTTCTGAGGGTGATTACAATGTTATGGTAATGGAATTACTTGGTCCATCACTTGAAGATTTATTTAATTTTTGTTCTCGAAGATTTACATTGAAGACTGTACTTTTACTTGCTGATCAAATGGTATATTATATTTATTTATATTTTTAATTAAACTAAAAAATCAACAAGTATATTTAAAAAAATTGAATTAAATTAAATTACAGATAAGTCGAACTGACTTTATACACAGTCGTAATTTTATACATCGTGATATTAAACCAGATAATTTTTTAATGGGATTAGGTAAAAAAGGTAATCTTGTATATATAATTGATTTTGGTCTTGCTAAAAAATATCGTGATGGAAAAACACACAGACATATACCATATAGAGAAAATAAAAATTTAACTGGTACAGCAAGATATGCTAGTATAAATACACATATGGGAATTGAACAATCATGTAGAGATGATCTTGAATCATTAGGTTATGTTTTTATGTATTTTAATATTGGTAGTTTACCATGGCAAGGTTTAAAAGCAGCAACTAAAAGACAAAAATATGAAAGAATATCTGAAAAAAAAACAACAACTAAAATTGAAGATCTTTGTAATGGATATCCAATTGAATTTGCACAATATTTAAAATATTGTCGTCAATTACGTTTTGAAGAAAGACCAGATTATTCATATTTACGTCAATTATTTCGTGCATTATTTCATCATGAAACATTTACTTATGATTATGTTTTTGATTGGAATATGTTAAAATTTGGTAATGCTAGACATCAACAACAACAACAACAACAACAACAACAACAACAACAACAACAACAACAACAACTTCCAGTTGCTAAACAACCACCAATACATTCACAATTAGCTAATATACCACCATTATCATCTGGTACAAATAATAATATTAATAATAATCATAATAATAATGATCAAGATCATCCATCAAGGTAAATTAATTAAATATCAAGTTTTATTTATTTATTCAATGACTAATATAAAAATAATATATTATATACATATATAGATCATATACAAGACAATGTTTGGCAAATGCATCTGGTACTGATGTTGGTACAGTGAGTAAATCAGGACGACGTCAAAAACATGAGACTGAGCAGGATGAACTGGAGAAGGTAAATTTGCAAGGTAAAATTGCATTCTTCAATAAATTGTGTATTAACCAGGAATCAACATTAAATTATGATAATAAATTTAATAATGTTGAAACATTAATAATAACAACAACAACAACAACAACTAATAATACAAAAAAATATTATAATGATGAAAAAACATTATCAATATTTGATAATAATGATAAATTAAATAATGATGGTAATAATCAAAATGAAAAAGATGAACAAATTTATATTTTTCATGAAAACAATAGTAATGATAATAACAATAATAATAATAATAATTTTAATGATATTAATAAAAATTATTATTCTTTATTAATTAATAGTAATAATAATAATAAAAATAATGATGATAAATTTGTTGTTTTAAATACAAAAAAAAAGAAAAAAAGTAAATTTAATTTATTAAAATCAATTGGTCATTGTTTGCACATTATACCGGTTAAAAAAATTAATAATAATAATAATAATAATAATCATGATATAATTGATGATAGAAAATTTATGTATATTCAGAAAATTAATGATAATGACAATGATTATTATTATGATATAATCAGTGGTGGTGATAATAATAATAATAATAATAATAATAATAATAATAAAGATAGTTTAAAAATTGGCTATTCAATAAGTCAAATTGAATTAAATAATTTTATTAATAATAAAAATAACAATAATAATATTATTATTAAAAAACAACAAAATAGATTTGATATATTAAAAATTATTTTATTAGATTTATTTGTTTGTATTTGCATTTAAAATTATTAAAATATTAATATATAACCATCATGATTGTATCAATAATTTTATATATTGTAATCGTAAAAATCATTATTTTTTTTTTTTAAATCAACTTTTTTTTATAATTCATTATTTATTATTTTCAATTTTCAATATTCAATTTTCAATTTTCAATTTTCAATTTTAATGTTTCAAAAGTCAGTTTAATGAAACATTTGGAAATAAATATTTTTCCATTCGAGAGTATATTGTCTCATTTATTTCATTTATTAACCATTATTTAATTAATTTTCATTAAATCCTATAATAATAATAATAATAATAATAATAATAATAATAATAATAAGAGTGTTTGTCAACAGGTGATACGGACGCTAAAGAAAAAAGGAGATTTACTATGAGATTATATCGTAATACAACGTCATCATCACCTTCTGGAGGTACATGCGATATGCAGACAAAATCCAAGTGAGTTTTTATTTATTATTATATCCAATAATTTAACAATTATGTTTATTATTTATTTTTTTTTTTTCTAGGTAAAATTCGGGTTGTAATTAAAAAATGGTATAAAAAAAAAAAAAAAAAAAACTAAAACGCTAATAATAAAAAAAAATTTAAAATAATGTTTTTTTTTGTAAATTTTGATAATTCCAATTGACAATTGAGTGATTTTAAATTTAACTCTATAATTATCAATAAAAATAAATAATTAAATAAAACAATTATGTAGCTAAAATTCATAAGTATAATATTATCTGTTTAAATATTTTTCTTGTTTTTTTGTTTTTTTATATAAAAAAATAAATAATTAAAGGGGAAAGCATTGATGATTATATGTTAAACTCAGTGCCTGTGGATAATTCAATTAGTGTGTATGTATATTTAATTATTACAATTGCAGCATTTGTTTATGTGATAACAATGCCTACGTATATATTTTTTTTTTAAACTACGTAAATAATAATAATAATAATAATAATAAAACTAGATAGATTTATAAATAAATTTCAAGTAAATAATTTAAATAACTTGAAAAAGTTTTTTTCTTTAAAAAAAATTGCTACATTTATTTGTGTGCAATTATTGATGAGAAATTAATTATTTTCAACACAGTTATATTGTGAAGAAAATATAAATAAATAATTAAAAAATTATTAGTCGAATAAAAGTGGTGGCACATATTTGTTTTTTTGTATAAAATAAAAAATAACGTGGAATATTATTATTATTATTACTAGTAATATTGTTCTTGTTCTTTTTTTTTTTTTTAATTAATTATTAATTATTACCGCCGCAATGTTTTATGTACAGTATATAAATATGTGTGTTAATTAAGTAATTATTTTGGTGGTTTATTATCAAACTTAAATATAATCATGTATAATTTATTGAAAATTTATTTTTTTCATTTTTTACATGTTAATTTAAGCATGGATTTGACGAAACAAAAAAAAAAAAAAAAAATATCACTGCCACTGTAACTTTGTGACTTTATCATAATTACTTAATTTTTTTTTTTTTTAAATAAATAAATAATATTTGATAATCATGTTGATTTTATCGTCCATTTTTAAAAATAAATTAAATAGAAATTGCTAGACTAGCCAAATGGTTGCCTGTTATTTTTTTCAAATTTACAAAATCATCATCAAATTCAAATAAAAAAAAAAAAATAATTATATCTTACCTATATGGTAAATAATAATTTTAATAATAAAATACACAAAATGAGATTAAAGTCAAAAATGTGGTTCATTATCAAAAAAATAAATAAATAAATAAAAAATCAACTTCATTTATTATAATATTAAATCGTTATTAAATGGAAAAAAAAAAAAAAAAAAAAAAAAAAAACGATTTGTATATATATTTAATTATAAATAATTAATGTAAACAATTTTCATATAAAATTATTTTAAGAATTTATAAATAAATTAAAGAAAATAGTGCAAATGAAAAAATTAATAAATAATTGACTGAATGAATGATTGTATGATTAATTACTTAAATAAATAAAATAAAAAAAAATATAGACAAATGTATAAAGCTTAATGATAATAATTAAGTTTATGTGTAATAATAAAAATTAAAATATAAATTGTTTTTCTTTTTTTTTTTTTTTTATTAAAACTTATAATTAAATGACAATTAAATTTTTTTTTTTTTTTTTTTTTTAAATAACCAAAATAAAACAAATATTATTATTATTATTAAAATAATTATAGATTTACAGTATTAATTTCATCAAAAGCTGAATCATCAGAATCATATTCTGTTTCATCATCATCATCATCATCATCATCATCATCATCATCATCATGATCATCACTATTATTATCGTCATTATTGAGGATGTTTTTTTTTTTTTGTGGATTTTTCCAAACAAGAGAAGCTCTAGTAAGACCCCAAAAATATCTTGGTCTTAAATGTGATTCTGTTGCTGTAAATTTCCATCCTTTGTGATCACCACATGCTGAACAACAAGCTATTCTCCATGCATATCTGATGAATAAGTAAATAAATAAATAAAATTAAATTAATTAAATAATTATAATTAAAAAAAAAAAAAAATAAAATACCCAGGAAACCAGCTACATTCAATTGATGCTGGTTCTCTTCTGAGTATAACATTAATAGCTTTATAAAGTGTAACTGTTTCATGAATAGCACCATGAGGATTACAGTATGCTGATTGTGGACCTTCCATATTCATTGGAAATACATCACATTGTTTGCCAATTTTAATACGACATTTAATACATACAAATAATTTATCAAATAATTTTTCAAGTATTTTACATTCTTTTTGAAGTCTATTTATTGCACAATCAAATTTAAGTAATTTTTTTTTTGTTTCATCTTTAACAATAACATTTTGTGCTACCCAATATGATAATTCAATTGGATCTGTTGGAATATTACTTCCTCCTGTAAATTATAATTTTAAATGTAGATATATTATTTATATTAAAATTAAAAATTAAAAAATTAAAAATTAAAAATTAAAAACTTGCTTGATTTTACAAAACGAAGATAATTATGAATTTTAATGACTAATCTTCGAGCATCATATTTATGATAAACCCAAGCTGGCCATGGTGTTAAAATTGATTCTCTTTTTGTAACAATATTTTGTTTTTTAGCTTCACAATCATTTTTAGGTATTATTCGTAAACAATCGAGTGATTTTAAACGATCCTCAAAAAATGGTGGACCTAATTCAATTTCTGGTAATATTTTAACATCAGCTGAAAATCTTCCAACTTCCTATTTTATTTTATTATTTATTTTTTTTTTTTTTTCAAACAATAAATAAATAAATAAATAAATAAATAAATAAATAAATAAACTTACTGATTTTATTTTAAGCATTTTAAATCTTTGTCGACCTTTAGCTTTCATTTTAACTCCTTCACCTCTTTGATTTTCTGAATATTCATAAATTTCAGCAGTTGTACCAATTGGTAAACCATTATCAAAATTAAATGATGCAACACCAAATGTACGTTCTTTAAGCATACATTTACGTATCATATTAATTGTACGAGCATCATATTTAACCATCATTGGAAGTGTTTGACCAGGAAATAATATAACTGTATTATCAGCTAAAAGTGGAAGATCCATATAAATTCCATTATCAAGAAGTGTACGACCGCGTAATACTTCAAGATCATTACCCAAATACTATTTATAAATAAACATATAAATTTATATTATTATAAAAAATAGGCCACGTATAACTATAACTATATTTATTAATTATTTACATATAATTATACAATAACTTACAGAGTGTGATGTTGATAATGTCATGTCAAATGTATTGTCAGGTATTGTTTCAATTGAATCTACAATATATTCAAATTATTATTATTATTATTATTATTATTTAAAAATAATTAATAATGTAGGTACAGGTATAGTAGGTCACTCACCAATTTCATTAGTATTTATATGATTAACATCATCATCATCATTATCATTTGACAATGTAACATCAGCCCCATAATTATCATGATCATCATCATCATTATCATCACTAGCAATACGATTAACTTCTCCAGCAGCAACAATTATAGCATTTTCATCCTCCATTATTGTTTATTTTTTTCACTTTTTGTTGTTGTTAATAATATGTTAGTTGATATAAATTTAAATATTATAAATATATCTGGTATCAATTGTTTATTTCAAATTTTCAACATCTACTAGCATAATAATTATAATATATATTTTTTTTTTGTTTTGAGACAATAGCAAATACATATATCAATAGCAATTAGCAAAGAGCAAACTACCAAATACCAAATAGCAAATAGCAATAAATACATACAGGCTGATTTACATTGAAGAAATTAGCGACATACCTTTATTTTATTATTTTTTATTATTTTCCGAATTATTTTGAAACTGTTTACAATGATAATTTTATAATGAAATTCAAATTCTATATACTATATACCCCTATCATATAGATATATAATACTAATACATTGATGATTATATATTTGAAAAAATCAAATAAATAAATAATTAAATTAAATAAGTATAATTTATTGTCATTGTTTTTTATTTTAATTTACACAAGTTATCGCTATATAAAAAAAAAATCATGAATCATCATATAAGTATATTGCTTTTTTTTACCCTTAAATTTTTTTTCATTGAATGGGGTAAATTTATAGCGCAAGCGCTTTTTAAAAAACTACCCTCTCTCATTTGATATATCATATATTTAAGCTCATTGCGTCTTTCAATTCTGTATTGTTCTACTTAGTTATTTCAAACTCGATATATTATTTTTTTATAAATTTATTAAATACACTATTGCAATAATCACAAATATATATTAGCTATATTTATTTACTAACAAAAATTATAAAAATAAAATAAAAAAGTAATTACATCAAGTATATACCTATGTCATAAAAGTTACAGTGGTTTTTTTTTTTTTTTTTTTTTTTTTAATTTATTATATAATTTTTACAATAAATAAATAAAATGAGTCTATTACTTGAAGAGGATGAAACTGACGAGTAAGTATACACACACATATACATATATACATATAAAATTTATATAAATAATAAAATAAAACTTACAACTATCATATTATTTTTAACATAAATAATTTTTTTTTTTTTTGATTTATTGTCAATAAGATTCCCATTGCATGAGATGCATCATGCATAACATGCCATCAGCTGATTGCATGTATATATCATAAATCATATATCATAAATTGACAATAATTAATTAAAAGCATAACATAAACATTATATTTAATTTTTCATTATTGAAATTATTATAAAAGCCACTCGATGATGTGTATAATAAATGAATATATTTAAAAAAAATAAATAAATTTCAAAGTTTTAATGTTAGTATTTTATATTTAAAATAATAATAGAGATAATATAAATTAACAATAGAGTTTATTACAATTGTATAGGTATATTAAATAGTAGACTTATTATATTTTATATAATAGTACATATAAATATATAAATATATATAAGTATAGGTATATTTCCCGTTGGCAACAAAACCATCGTCGATCGATATATATACTATATATGTCTATATGATATATTAATAATAAGAACCAATATACATTATACAACTATTTTCATGTATTTTTATTTATTTTTTTATTTTTAAATGAAAATTGTTTTTGTTTTTTTATATACTTGCTTATTTAATTAGAATAAATAATATACATTATGTCAATAAAGAATATATATATTTTATTTATTTTAATAAGTATATATATATGACACACTGTAGTTTTATATATTTTTTTAATTTTATTTAAACAATATATAGTTGTATTAATTATAATTATATCTAATATATAAAATTATAGAAATTAAATAGTCAAAATATTTAACTGGAAAAAGACAGACATGCCACACCCTATTTATTTATTTATTTATTTATTTATTTATTTATTTATTTATTTATTTATTTTTATCACAATAAAATAATTATAATATTTTAATTAAAATTTTAAATAAATAATAATATAATGATTATTAGAAAAATATGTATACCTATTATATATGCGATATATTTTATATATTATTATTCGAAATTCAAAATTAAATCAAAATCAAAATCAAAATAATTATATTCATAGTTATACATTATTTTCATCAATTAATTAATAATAAAAGCGACTTTTATATATATATTTTATTTATTTGCGACAACAAAAAAAAACACAAAATATATCATATCATATTATATTATATTATATTATATTATACAAGTATGGGTAGTAGTTGATCTGAAATAATAATGAGTATAAGTATGTATGTATGATAAAAACTGTAAAAGCGAGAATATAAAATAAATAAAATAAATAAAAAAGAGTGGGGAGATTTTATTCAAGTATAAAAAGCAACATCATAAGTATCAAATGTACTTGTATATATTACATTAACAACTTGACTAACATATAATGTAAATGTGCACATTTGAAGGACATTATTTAATTTTATTTACACAAATATATAATATATAATATATACACTTTAATAGTTGAATAGTTAAATATTATATTAATTATAATTAATAATTATCTAAATATGCCAAATGATGAATTTCATAATATTTCTTCATCAGAGAAAAATAAAAATATTGAAAATATTAAATTAATTGATGAAAAATGTAATGGAAATTGTGTTGATATTGATGGTGGTGGTAAAAGTGAATATGATAATGCTGTGAGGTAAATTATCATAAATTATACTTATTATAATAATTTTTTTATATTTAAATATTATTTCAGATACAGAGATGGATCAGTTAAATTGAGAAATCCAAATCTTTATTTATTAGATCAAGATATACTCTATCATTTGGCACTTGGCAGTGGATCACATGATCTTGTTGAAATGTTTGGTGATGTTAAGGTATATACTTGATTAATAAAATACACAATTTACATATTTTTATGTATGACACTTTGACCCTTTTGAATATAATTTATCATTTAAATATGATTTGATAACTTTAATAATTATATATTAAAATTGCAGTTTGTATGTATGGGAGGAACACCAAAACGCATGGAACAATTTGCATATTATATAATGCAAGAAATAGGTCACAAATTACCATGTGGTACAACATTACTTGACATAAGTCAGTATTCATACAGATATTCAATGTATAAAGTTGGTCCAGTTCTTTCAATAAGCGTAAGTACAATCAATTATAACACAATATAATAATAATAATAATAATAATAATTGTGTTTTTATTTTATTTTATTTTTTTTTTTTTTTAGCATGGAATGGGTATTCCATCAGTTGGTATACTTTTACATGAAGTTATAAAACTTATGTATCATGCAAAAGTACGTGATCCAATGTTTATTAGAATTGGTACATGTGGTGGTGTTGGATATGAAGGTGGTACTGTTGTTATTACTGAAGAAGCTGTTGATGGAATGTTAAAACCTTATCATGAAACGGTTTGTTAATATTTATTATAATATTATTTAAAATTAATATAATTTTATTATATTTTTTTTTTTTTGTAATTTTTTTTATTTACAGCCAATACTTGGTAAACTTGTTAAAAGACCAGCTAAAATGGATAAACAATTAACAAAAGATTTAATTGCATTGGCTCATCCAGAAGATCCATATGATACTATTGTTGGTAAAACAATGTGTACATCTGATTTTTATGAAGGACAAGGACGTCTTGATGGTGCATTTTGTGATTTTAGTGAACAAGATAAACTTGATTATCTTACAAAATTACAAAAAGCTGGAGTTGTTAATATTGAAATGGAATCAACAGCATTTGCAGCATTAACACATCATGCTGGTATAAGTGCTGCAATTGTTTGTGTTACTTTACTTGATAGACTTAAAGGAGATCAGGTTTGTTTATTTATTTATTTATTTTTAATTTAATTTTTTTTATTTTATACTCATATATATTTATTAGGTAATGGCACCAAAAGAAGTTCTTGATGAGTGGCAAATGAGACCACAAAAATTAGTATCACGTTTTATAACACAATATTTACAACGAAAAGGAAGATTATCACTTGAGGGACATGGATCAATGTGTGTTAAAAGCCCTCGTCGATTTAAACTTGTACAACAAGAATCTCAAAATTGTGACTAAATTAATTATTATCATTTATTATATCTTTTTCCTCTTTATCTCTCTTTCTCTCTACTTGTTATAAAAAAAAAGAAAAAAAATTAATAATATTTGCACAATAATAATAAAAAAAAAAAAATTAAAACGGACAAAAAAATTAATAAATAAACATTTTTTTTTTTTTCTTCAATCATATATGCACAATATTATATAAGATATAAATTTTTATTTATTTTATTCGTCTTTAATGAAAAACAAGTACAAAAAAAAAAATAAAAATAAACTGTTAATCAGTTTTTTGGCAACATATCTATTTTAATTTTGTATTTAAAAAAAAAAAAAAAAAAATTTAATTTCAATAATAATAATAATAATAATAATAATAATAAATTAATTTAAATATTATTAAAATAAATACATAATAATGTAGAGAGTTTTAGGGATTTAAAAAAAAACAGTGGAGAAAATTAATTTAAATATTATGTAGTTAATATTATTATAATAAACATTCCAATTTTGTCAAAAGTATTAAAAAAATTTTACCTGAATTAAAATAAAATATTATTAAACAAATAACATATTTATTCACGCGCATTAATTAATATTTTACAAAAAAAACGTACTAATTTGACAGATGTCTAAATATTTAATTATATATTTAAAAATGTTGAAATTAATAATAACAATAATTATATATTGTATTGTATTGTAATGTCATGTATTTTATTGTATTGTATTGATGAAATATGAGTGTTTGTTGTTTTAAATAAAATATTTATGAAAATCTTATAATAAATATAAATTTAATTATAATAATAAATTTTAGAGAGAAAATAAAAATATTTTTATTTTGTGAAAATTTAAAAATATTATAGACAGCCTTGGTCAGATTTATAAAAAATATACAAAAAATGCAATAATAAATTTAATTTGTTCAGTAAAAATATATTATTTCAGCTCAATAATAATAATAATAATAATATTAAAATTAAAATTAATTTAAACAACGACATATTTGTTATTGATCATATATGATAATGTTATAATGTTATTATTGTTACTAATTTATTTGAAAAAAAAAAAAAAAAAAAAAAAAATTGCATTATATTTGTGATTGTTTTATTGTAAGATATAGAGAGACAATAAAGATACGTAAATAACAAATTATATAATATTTATTTATTTATTTATTTTATCAATAGTAAATTTTTTTTATAAATTTAAATGGCCAAGTTGTTTATCCTGTTAAAATTTCAAATAAAAATGTTAATTTTCTTTGAAAAACAAATTGCTGTTAAAAAATAAAAAAATATAATATGTACATGAGCATAAAAATTAAAAACTTTTAAAAATTATGTAAAATTATGTGATGATGACACGTTGATTGTATTTGTAATAAATTAATTATTTACAAGTTAATAATTCCAAGTCAAATATTAAAAAATTAAATAATATTTCCACAGAAATTATAAATTGGCATTAAATTTCACAATATTTTATATAAAAATAAATTATGAAACTGCCACACAAATAATATTTATTTATTATTATTATTATTATTTCAAATTAATTTTGGTCCTCTATCAATTATCATTATTACTTTTAAATTATTATATGTATTTTTTTTTTTTTTTGAAATAAATACTTGTAGAAATAATTACTTGTTGATTTGTTTTTTTTTTTTTTTTAAATAATTTACAAATTAAATACAGTCACAATATTATTTT
>WSYQ01000644.1:0-27706 GCA_011426435.1 Lysiphlebus fabarum
CAGAAACACCCTGCAACCCCCGCAATGAATTTTTTCATAACCCCCTTAATCCCTATACAGTGTAGCCAAGTTTCTAGGTTAGTCTGGGATGGTAGAGACACCTTGCAACCCCCTGTAATGATGTTGTACACACTTTCTTTAAAATACAAAAAAAAAAAAAAAATTTAATCTCATACACATGTCAAAAGGTGACGACAACTTGTCCTTTGGCTTTCTCCAGAAATAAGACAAAAATGAAAATTCAAAGACTTGTTTCTAACAGAGATGGTCATCATCAATCGACAATCTTATGTTAATTTTCTATTGAAATAATTTAAACGAAAAAAAATACTATACCCTGTATATTTAACAAAAGATAAATTTTTTTTAAATTTACTCAAATGTATATAGATGATGATTATGATGATGTATCTCCCTCCTTCTAGACAAACATTAAAAAATCATGTACAATGTCATTTTTTTTTAAAGGCTTATACAAAGAAAAAAATAAAATAATCAACAGAAGTGTCCGCGAGCTGTCAGGTCCCATGTAACTGGTGATGCGTTCACAAGACTTGGCCTTTTAACTGTTTGACACACGTTTTTTTTTTTTTTTTGTTAGTGGAATATATATCTTGAGATATTATCGAAAAATCGAGCCTTCACTCAGCCACGTATTTCATTCAGGAATTTTTTATTATTTTATTTTTTTTGAGTCACTCAGAGAGTCAATCTAAAAAATATATTTAAAAAAAAAAAAAAAATTATACATAATCTTTCAGTCTCTGTTCACCAAACTGGGATTTAAAAAATATATATTTTATATAAATCATTTATCCTCAATCATCGATCCATTTATAAAATCAGGGTATTTTTTTTTCGGTGTCGCTATTGTCACCTTTTACGGAGAAATTTACGGAGAAATTTACAAGAAATAAAGGGGCATTTATACCAATTACAGGAGAACTTTCGATAAAACAGATGGTAATTTAAATTGCGTTATGTCGAACCTTTTGTTTAATTCCTAAGCCTTAAAATTCAAAAATAAATTTGTAATTCTTTTTCATATATATGTATATTATCATCATAAAATTAATAATGTTGATTTATTATTATTTTTATTATATTTTTTTTCAAAAATGATAAATTTAATTTATTACAGTATCTTAATAAGTGTCAGGATTAGAAATTTTGTTATTTTTTTTTATTGACAGACACGCGTCTGTATGACAAAGATGAGTAAATTATTTTTTTTTTTTTTATTATCAGCTATTCAACTATAAAAAACTTTGATACAGCTACTACTATTAATGACATATTTACCACAAAAGACGTACAAAATATATTTTAAACCAACAAATTTGTATAGCATAATTCAACTGGGAATAAATTTACGTACAACTTGAACCCTGAAAATAATATATATATATATTTTTAGGTCTTCCCGGCTTTTATATATAAACCCCAAGAGAATTTTATGAATTTTCTAGTTTATCCCCACATTGAGTTAATCACCAGCAAACGACTCGTTTATTGCCAAGGATGCAACAACACACCCGGTGTGGTCTAACCAACCCCCTCAATTTTCTACTGTTAATAGAATTCAATGATTTTTATCTGTGATAGTTATTATAATACATATATTCTCTTATGGGAATTTATTATTCATATATACTCAAATTTATAAAACACTGTATTTATTTATTTATTTTTTTTGTTTATTATTATTATTATTATAAAATTAATTTGATGATATATAAACAAGTTTATCAAGTTAAAGCTAATACCGTCAACAATTAATCTTTAAATTCGACATTGATTGATATTTAAAATTATGTAATTATATCAATGATTCGATAAGAAAAATTTGTAATAATACTAATCTTAATTTATATCCTATTAAAATATATATAACTATTTAATGATAAAATGACTTTAAAAAAAATTATGTTTTATTTTTTAATAAAATTAATATTTTTTTTTTTTTTTTTTTTGTTTATTATATTTATAACAATACATAAATTTGTCAAATTTGATTTACTGACTTTTATTCTCTGTCAGATTTTTTTTTTTCTATGTGAAAACAAGTGTATATTTGTGAGTATAATAGTATATAGATAGGATTACGTAAATTAGACCGAGAAAATTGTGGATTTTTATATTAAAAACATACGTCCGGTTCTCACGTGTCTAACTTTTTAGTTATAAATATAAATAAAATATATAAAAATACATATATATATTAAATTTGTGATAGAAAATTTATTGATAGACAGGGGGATGAATAGTGTGTATAGAATTGGACCAAGGTATCCCACCCCCAAAAAAAAAAAAGATTCAATACACAAGGTAAAAACATGAAAACGGGCGAAACGAATTAATTTATATTTCCTGTTATATAGGACATATTATTATAACAAACAGGTAAAAAAAAAAAAACAAAATATACCCGTGTGCAGGTTCACTGACACCTGAGAAACCTAAACTAAAAAAAAAAAATAAAAATAATAAATAAATAACAAATCATTTTTTTTATATATTCTTTCACTTTTTTTTTTTTTTTAATTTAATTTATTTCTATATTGGAATGTATGAATCATATAATTTCTTTTTTTTTTTAAATTTTATTTTATATCTATTTTGAGATAGAAAAAAAAAAAGAAAGAATTTTGGTTTTGAGATGATGAAAGTTATAATTGGGTGAATTTTCCTTGTGGCAGATGTGGTGGGATGTTGAAATAAATAGAAAAAAAAATTTTATATATATAAAGTATAGATGCAAACTCGTAACGATCACGAATGAGCGCCTCCATTCAAAATTATTCTTTTCATCCCGCCTTTTATTCCATTCTTGCTCAACCACTCACTGGGTCCTTCAAACACCAATTTCAAACCCCAAAATCGAGCCCAAAACATCAAAAATTTACAACTAACCAAATAAAATCAACAAAGAAAAAAGAAAATTTTTTTAGTAAAAATAATAATTAAATGAATAAAAAATAAAAAATTTTATATATTTTTTTTAAATTGTCAATTTGTTATGGTTTTTAAGGCAAACAGACATGCAATTTTTAAAACGACAGACTGGCACACAGACGTCCATCCCTTATGCATCGTCGCGCATCCAAGATTTATTTTTTTCTCTTATTTTATTGCGCACTTTTTCGATTAATCGTAAGTACTTTTTTTTATATTATATTTTATTTTATTTTTATATATATATATTATTCATTATTTTCACTTGGCTACCGAGTGGCTATTCAGTATATGATGATGGTAAAAATGTTAGGGATACATCAGACACATAACACATCGAAGAACACACAAGTATTTTGCAAATATAGGTATATATTTTTTATATATACAAGCATTATGAATTTGTATTTCAGATGTAGATTTACGATCGAATAATTGAACGCAAGGTTTTTGCGTTCAAACTAACAAATGTGTATATAAACCGGTTTTAATATGTGATGTTTCAAGTATGTTTGTGCCAAGTATTATACATGCTCATATGAATTAATAATATATAAAAAAAAAATCATACGACGGTAGCTAGGAATTTTACTACTCTATTCATTCTCATGATTTTTTTTTTTTATAAATTTATATTCTATAGTGTTTATTAATAGTCACAAAATGAATAATTTTAAAATATAATTTTTTTAATAATTTATACAATATATATGTATAATTTATTTTAAAAATTGTTTGCAAATTTATTTTATTTATTTAAGCACTATTAATAATACAGATAAATATATTTACAATTAATTGATAGGTTGAGTTGATTTTGTATAAAAAATCAGTCGAAGTTTTAAGGGTGCAATTGGATGTACTACAACAATTCATCTTGTGTCATCTTTTAATTTGCTGAAGAAATAAATTTTAAGTAAATAAAAAAAATGTATCAATAATTATTTATATTTATACTGAATTAGAAATATAATTATTCATTTTTTCTCCTAAAAATTGACCAGTTTATAGCCAATTTCACAAAATACAATTTCAAAAAAAAAAAAAAAAAAAAAAGTTGCGCATGTTTTCCGCAATATGACAATAATATACTTTTCAACTATATTGAATTGAAAAAATAAAAAAAAATAAAATAAAATTCTCTGCGTTGTTCATCCATGACTGGAAGATTTCCCATCAAGATTTGGTTGAGAGACGCAAGCATGCATTCCACCTGAATGAGTAAAATGCTTTTCTCAATTGTGAGAGGGGTTGAAAATAAACGTAACACAAAAATGAAGTAAAATATATTGAAAAGAATAATACAGAAAAAAAAAAATTTGTGCGACATAGATGCGTTCGTATTACCAGGAAAAACTTGGTGACCCATCAAAAATGAAACTAGAAATAAAAAAAAAAAAAAAAAGATTACAAACGTTTTTGCGGCTCTTTAGTGGGAAAAGATGTAAACTTTTTGAGTTTTTTATACAAATATATATACATTTTTTTTTTTTATAAGTTCAAGATTTGAATCTCGAGTGCGGTTCTTGACGACCGACGCCTGTGGTGCGAGGATGCTACTTAGTGTTATAACCTCTCTTTTTTTATATTTTTCTAAACAACACTCTGATTCTCTTCCGCCCCACAACCCCCTTAGAAATACCTTTTTTTGTACTCAATGAAAACATTGTACCCTTAACACATCAATAAACATTTTCACGTTTTATTTTTTTGCACTCAATAACAACACAATATGATATATTAAAAATTCAAAATTTTATAAATCGAAATTTTTTTTTTTTCCATAAATTCATTACTAAAATTTTGATATAAAAATACTAATAATAGTTGTAAAAATATTTTAAAAAAACCAACATCATTATATTGAAATAAAAAAAAAAAAATAAATTAAAAAATTGTAGATTGTGGTTAACATAATACAGTGAACTATATATTTTTTTATTATTTTATTTTAACGTAGTAAAAGCTTTTAGGGTGCATTAGTCGGCATCACGCTCCGTCACTTTTTGTTAAGGGTTAATATATACACCTAAATCGCAAAAATAAAAAGTAAAAGATTGCCTAGAAATTTTATATATATATATTTACAAAGTCGAAAGACAAAATAAAAGAGCATGTTTCATAAAAAAAAAAATAACGAAAAAAAATAGTAAAAAAAAAAAAAACCTGATATATAAAAAAATTTAAAAAAAAATTATTAATAAAAATAAACGAAAAATATGATAATAATAATAACAATAAATTCAAAAAAGAGCAATGAAGTGACTGGGGTCATTAAAGGCCTTGAGAAGGCGACAAAAGACTCGCGAATGAGGGAGTTAGGGTTGTATACGATGTAAAAGTTGCAGTGGCACAATCGTTAATTAAAGGGTGAGGACTCCCGGGGTCACAAACTATATAGTCATAAATTTATTTATCACATATATACATATATTTAATATAAGAAAAGGTATATAACAAGATATTCTTATAATTTGCATCATCTTGTGTGGGTATTTTATATATACACTCATACAATATCATCTAAATAAATTTATACATAACAACGAACAAGTCACAAAGTGGGCGGGATAACAAAAAAATATGTTATCTAAAATACCATCGTTAAAGAAAAAAAATAAATAATCATAAAAAAATGAAATTTACCATTAAAAAAAATTGCGTATATACCTATATATTAAAATATATATATATTAAGTTAAAATTTATATTTGTGTCTTAATTGGATCGAAGTAAATTTATATTTTCGATATAATTTTTTTTTAAATTTAAAATTTATTTATTTTTTTCAAATAATTTTAATTAATTTTGAATCTATATAATTTTTTTTTGTTAATATTATATTAAAAAGTATATATATCTTGATTTTATAATGCTGTTTGTGTTATATACGTACCAAGAAGATATTAAAAAAAAGAAATAATAAAAACGGGTATAAATAAATGTATATATTTTTTATAAGAAAAAGCACATTGGTCTCGAGGCATATAAGATCATATAGAATGGTGCTTGACCATGTTAGATGACACATGGTAGTTCACATATAAATATATACTTGGCTTGAAGGTTTTTACATATATATAAATTCATAAATGTATATTCAACCAAGAAATCATGTGTTATAAAAATTCTCATCATACAAATTTATAAACATTCATATACAAATGAATCCAAGAAAATGAGTGAGAGAAGAAAAAAATAAATAAATAAATAAATAAATATATGAAGGAGGAGATTTTTTTTTTTTTTTTTATTATTGCCGGTTAGAAAAGAAGCTCATTTTGTGAATATCTTGCCGACGACCATAAGAGAACACAGTAGCGGCAAATACCCATAAATATAAAATATGTCTACTGTCTTTTTTACCCTTTCACACTAACACCTTTACCTAAGGAAAAAGTTCAGGTTAATATTTATCGATTGTCGTCTAAATATATATATACATATATGCATACATCATACACACACACACATATATAAAAATCTTTTCAAATTTTTTATTTATTTATTTATTTTTTTATTATTTATCTTCATTTATTGTATTATATTTTCTTTATATATATTTATTTTCATAAATATATAAATTTTTTTTTTTTTTTTTTATACAAACCAAGATTTGAATTTTACATTTAATATATAATTGTATGTGTGTGTGTCTGAGTTGGCATGAATCTCAACACCTTTGTGTACCACATTCCATTTTGATATTATATGTATTTTTATTTTTTTTTTTATTAAAAATTTTAAATTCTTGTTTTGGAGTAATGTTATATAAATATTATAAATTTCTATTTTTATGCGAGGTTATATATATTTATATTTATTATTGATTGATAGTTTTGTTAATTATTTTATAAATTGTGGGAGGTAATAAAATTATACTATTTTTTTAATTAAAAAAAATCATTTTTATAAAATTATTTTGTTAGGGTATTTAATTAGCCATTATTACCTTTTTTTATATATTTAAATTTATTGTTTATTGTTAATTATTTATTGTTATAAATTAGTTAATGTGTGTATAAATTATTTTGTATGTAATTAATAAAGCATTTATATTTGTCAAAAAATAAATATATATATATATTTATATAATGGATATATAAATTTTTTAATGCTTAAATAGTTGACAAGCCGGATTTAAAAAGACACATATAATTAAGACAACCAGTAAAAATTTTATGTTAAATATAATACAAATACTCTTGATGTCAAAGATTAATTTTTTTTTTTTATTTATTTTTATATTTATCAAATAATATGTAATAAATGAATTAATTTTTTATGATACATTAATGTTAAAAAATAATTAAATTGTAATATATATGTTTTAATTATACTTGTTTAAATATTTAATTAATGAAAATTTTTTTGTGAAGAAAAATGTTCCGTTACTCTGGTAAAAATATTTCTCCGACTTTTTTCCGTCTTTTCTCCGAATTTTTACGCAAATGACCCATGACGGAGATACTTCCCCAATTTTTTCCTCGACCATCAATGTCAGTCATCCCGAAAATTGGAAGAAAAAGTCGGAGAAAAAGCAGGAAAAAATGTACATATATAATAAATATAGCCGATCACAATATAATAAATAAATATATTATGATAAAATATAAATAAATCATTTAAATGAGAATAAAAATTGGTGACTTGTTCTGGATCGATCGGTTAAAACGATAGTGTCTAAAGATCACAAGTTTTATACATGAATAATCATTATGCATATCTTTTTTTTTTTTTATAATTTCGCTGAGAGTTGCGCATGATCAACAGAGATACAAACACATCGTCGAATAAAAAACATAATTTTTTATTTTTTTTATTAATATAATATTTCGGAGCAGTGAAATGCCAAAGGAAACCCGTTCTCATTATTATATTCATATTCAGACATCGAGGTGGCGGTACGTTGGCAACAACACAGCAGCCAAAAAAAAAAGATATGAAACATATATATCTACAAATATATATATATATAAAGATAAAAAAAAAATAATATAAAATCAACAAAAAATGAGACAACAAATATACGAATAAATAATAATATATATATATATATAAAAGATGAAAAAATGAAATGAAAAAAGAGATATTCAAAGAAAAAAAAAGTGCGATAGATACAGTGGTATAAAAATCTCTATTAAAAAAAAAAAAAAAAGTTAAAAGTGCCGACTAAGAAAGCATATAACCTTCTCTATAATAAACTACAATAGATAAAAATTTTTTAAAATTGCTATAT
This sequence comes from Lysiphlebus fabarum, assembly GCA_011426435.1. Taxonomy (NCBI): domain Eukaryota; kingdom Metazoa; phylum Arthropoda; class Insecta; order Hymenoptera; family Braconidae; genus Lysiphlebus; species Lysiphlebus fabarum. The sequence goes on from WSYQ01000644.1 coordinate 8,195, forward strand.
TCTGATTTGACTAACTTACAAGTATTTCATTTATCAAAAATAAAAATACAGTGTTTTCATAAACACCTGCATATCAAACATTCAAATTAACTTGATATTGAAAAAAAAAATATTAATAAATACATTAAATGAATACAAATAGTTTATTAATTATATTGTTAAAAAAAAAAAAACAAATTATTTTAAAATTCAAGAAATATTCAAATTTAAAAATCATAATAAAATATATTATAAAACAAAATAAAATTTTTTATTAAAAAAAAACAAAAGTTATTATTATTACATAAGTCATAAAAATTAAAATGCATTAAAATTCATATTTTTATGTTGAAAAATTTTTAGTTATTTTATTTAATTTTTTATTTCATATTAAATTATATTAGCAAAAATTTAACAAAAAATATTTTTATTATATTGATATATTATTTAGATTGGTGAAAGTATATTGAATAATAAATAATAAAAAAAAAAAATTATAATTTTTTTATTCAACCAAATGATGGTAAGTTTAGCTGTATATATGATTGCGTTTGATCAGCCGACATCCTTCAGCTTCCGAAGAATGTCACGCACATTTTGTTCGCAGGTGTGTTTCATTTTTGTCCGACGCATATTTCTCGCCTATACTCATTTTTGCCGGCACCTTTTTTTGTTACTATATTTTTTATTTTTTTTTTTTTTACATTTAATTTCTCTCTTTTTTTCTATTATTTCCACTTGAAGTCTCTTCAGCAGCTTCCAAAGTATCTGACAGTAGAGAGACAGAGTGAGAGAGAAAAATTCTTCTTCAACTTCAACCCCCTGTTGAGTTTTACGAAACCGCTAATTGGGTAAGGTTAGAGACTAAAACTATTCAACTTTTTCTTTTCATATTTTTTTTTTTTTTTCCTCACTTCAAAACTGTCTTTTTTATATTTTTCTTTTTTCACCCCCTCATCAATATCTACCCCTCATCATTTCCTTCATTTTAACTAACAATATTGTGGAAAAAAAAAGAAATATATTTTGTCCTTTGGTTTAGTAAAACCATGTGTATGTTATAGGTACGAAAAATTATTTTCAATGTCCCATGAGAAATGTATGGGTTTTAAAAAAATGACAATGATTATTAGCTACTGCAGGGTGCCTTTGCTATATCCTTTTCCTTAGCTACATCCTTTTCCTTAGCTACCTCTGTTTTTTATCTATTTTTTTTTTCTTTATTATTTTCAAACATAAATACAGAGTTTATAGTTTCATAATAGATCTTAAAAATAAATACATTTTTTTATTTTTGATAGGATTTATTCTACTAATAATAATAATATTAATAGATCAATGAAAAACATTGTTTATCAACTATTTATTTTTATTTCTACGTAATTTGATGAAAAATAATCCCCAATTTTTTGCACAACACTTTACATTTCTCGAATTTACTCCAAAAAAAAAACCCGAGAAAATTAGACATATTATTTTAGGATTTATCAGGTAATCAGGGCTAGAATTCACTAATGAATATAGAAAATATTTGAAACATTTTTTTGATTGTGTAATCTTTGAACTAAATAAATAAATAAATATGAAATATCAAGACACGCTGCATTATGCTGTCATTTGAAATATATATAATTTTTGATAACACACTGGGATGCTATTTTGTATATTAACATACTCAATGTATTGTATTATTTATTTATTTAAAAATAAATATAATATGTATAAGTGAAATGTGTCTAAGGTATATACATGGACCCGTCGTTCATTGGTTGATCTTGATTGACCCCGTCGGTGACTGACGTCTTCATGTCTGGCTCTGCGGGGCATTCCTTGTATTCGCATTGTATTATACCGTCTTTCATATTATTTAATCATTTTTATATCATTTTTTAAATAAACATATACACGAACATATCAAATACAACAAATTTTATATATCATAAAAAAATTTAATCGTCGCAATTTAACAACTTAAATATCAAAGCCAAAAATTCATTTTAAAAAATTAAATATTTTATAATAATTTTCGATTTTTAAATTATAAAAAAAAATAACAATGAAAAATTTATAAGTTAAATTAAATGTGTTTTTTAGAAAATCAAGGTAAATTTTGTGAATAAAGTGAATAAAAATTGGAAAAAAAAAATTCAAAAAAATATAAATCATTCGAAGAATTAGCAACAATGACAAGGCATATTTCACTATTGGTAAAAAAAAAGAATAAACAAAAAATACCGACAATCAGAAAGACTGTCAAGAATGGGAAAAATGATAAAATCATTGCAAAAAAAAAAAAAAAGATAAAAAGGGTAGATGCAATTTTTTTTTCCCCCCTTTTTTTTTTATTTTACAAATGCATGTCTGTATGATTAAATTAAACGACTATTACGACGAGGGTGAATTAATTGACAATAATTGATTTAACGAACCATCAATTTGAACGGATTTTTTTATTAACTATTTTTCTTTTTCTATAGTGTTCATCTTTTATTTTTATTCAACTAATGATCCATTATTCTCTGTTAAATTTCTCTGACAACGTGATAAATTTGAAAAATATAAGTTTTGACAATTTATTTTTACTAATGAATTATCATTAATTAGGTAATTAATATTTAAAATTTCACGTTTTATTCACATTTAAAACTTTCACAATATTATATAATAAATAATATGCAATTTACAATTTAAAAATAAACTATACAAAACTACAATCAAAAATTTAAATAAAATATATCATTAAATTATAATTTTACCTTTGAGATGAATTATCCTCAGTTGAAAGAAAATAACACCAATTTTTTTATAAAAATAAAGAATAGATAATCTCAGTTATTTATAACAAATACACAATAAATTGTCAATCACTTTATTTTAATAAAAACTACTTAAAATCATTGATAATAAAACACATAATTTTTAATAGCAAATGCAAGTTTCATAAGCCTAATAATTCCCTACTCCAATTGCAAAAAAATTAACAAAATAAAAAATTAAATTTATCAAATAAATAAATCACCCAAATTAACTGTAAACACGTTCACAAAATAGTATTATTAAAAGTAAATAATAAAATTCGTAATTGTTTAATAAAATAACTGCAGAACAACTTCAGCAAAAAGAGTACATCAGCTATTGTTTATTTGTAGAATGTATTTTTAGGTTATATTATTATTACTATTATTATTTTAATTGTTTATCTTTTTAGTAATATTTATTATGTTTGTATTCGTGTTTTGATTATTTTTTTTTGATTTTTTTTATACGTTAAAGTAGCCGTGGTTGTTCTGTCGCGTTCACGAGTGTATATCTTGAGAGCCTCTCCGCTCTCCTGCGCGATTACTTAGTTTCTTGGTACCACCGCAGACAGGGCGCTGTTACCATACATTTAACTAACACATTTATGATATTATAACATATATATACGCAATGATATAACTCGCGGATAAAATATATTATAATATAAAAGTGGGGATGATCATGATGATGATGATGATCATGATCATGATCATGATGATGATATAAAATAAGTGGGAGTCGAGATATCAAGAGCGTCAACGAACCTCGTCGATGGACCAAGTTACAAACGCGCAAGAGTTAGTCTCAATTTTATTTTTCAAAAATCATACATATATCTCAATATATGTATATTTTTTTAAGAGGAGAAAATCAACAAACATAAAAAAATAACCATAAAAAATTAAGAGAAATGGAAATGTTTCAAGTGGGGGAAAATTTGATCATGAGCGCAGCCTCCAAGTTGGACCAAAATGGCCACCAAAATGTCGCACGATTGGCAGATGAAAAAGCGATTGGGCGTGGTTGAGCATATTTCAACCTCAATAAAATTGTTTTTTTCTTTTATATATATATATATATATATGTATATGTATTACTTTTTTGCCAATGTATTTTGATGATCAAGGAGGGGACTACATGATATTCACAGGATAATTTTGCTCTATTTTGATTTGCTATAAGCATACAGAGTGGGAGATTATAAATGAGAAAAAAATATCATATACTGTAGGGGTTGGTTTTTCAAGAGATATATATATAGTTGATGCAATTTAAGGGGAAAAAGGGTAGTTTAATAAGAGTACCAGATGAAAAAAGTAGGGGGTAAATAAAAAAGTGAAATTATATATGAAATGACTGTGAGATAAAGTACAGAAAAGTGAGGCAATGTGAATAGACTTTTTATTGGCCTCTTTTTTCATTTTTTTTTTTTTTTTATTATTATTATTATTTCTACAGAATCTTTTATCAATTTTTTATTTTTTCTTGACTTATCATGTATACTATATATTTTTAAAATGAGCACACTATAAAAGTTGATGAATTTTATATGAAAAAAAATAAATTTTTAATGTCAAATATTTTAATATATATTTTTTGTTTTTTACTAAATAAAATGGAGCAATTATTTATCTAAAATTATTTGTATAAATTTTTTTTAAATAATAATGAAAAAAAAAAAGGTCAAAAAAAGGTGCAACTGTATATTTACATTATAAAAAATTCATTATTTTTTTTTTCTCATTTTATATTTATCATCAAAAAAAATAAAAAAATAATTGTTTTTTTATTTAAATTTTTTATTGCGATTATTATTTATTCATGTGCTACCTCATTTTGCATGATATTTAAACTTTCAAAAGCCATAAATTATTATATTTTTTATTTTGAATTTTATATTATATAAACTTATAGATAAATATAAAAATAAAAAATATGTTTTTTATTTATTTTTTTTCAATTTTAAATTATATCTATTAATTTATTTTTGAATTTTTAAATTGGCTATGAATTTGACATTGAAGTGATGAAAAATTATAAATAAACAATCATTTTTTATAACTAAAAAAAAGTATTTTCTAAACAATTAATTATAATAATATACTTTTTCCAAAACATAATACATAATAAACAACTTAAACAATGAATTTGTTTTTTTTTTTTTTATAAAAATACATCATAACTCTTTTCTTCATTTTCTTTTAATAAAAACATCCATTTCTAAACACAGTATATACAAAATATTCAATGTCATGACGAATCATGTTGAATGGCTTCATCATTAAGACCACATTTTCATTTTTCAATGACAACTTTTTGTACATATTATTATTTAAAAATATATGTCAGCTCCATCTCCACTTCGATCGATAATAAATTTAAAAATTTCAACCAATCATTGATTAAATGATCAAAATCATCATAAGTACGCAGTAGACCAACTATATATAGTTCAAGCAATTATCGTTAACCTTTTTTTTTTAAATTAAACATAATAGTAAAAATTTCACGCCTGCTGTATACACATTTACCAATTTTAATTCATGAAAAACGAACATCTGGTTATTGTATTTTCCTGCTTTTTATAATCATAAACATGATCACAGTGTACATATATACAAAGTGATATATTCGTTGTCCATACAATAACAAATATATATGATATTGTCGATGTGTGGTGGTCAGATCCCAGCAAGACATCACACATCAAACCCATCAAGGAACCATCGTCACTGGCATCGTTGATCATCAATAGTATTGGTGGTTGTTGTTTGTTGTCCTTGTTGTCATCATCATCATTCTGATTTATACTTAAATACATTCATCTCGCTTTTTACTATAACAATATGTATATATATATGTATATTGTCATCCTCACACCCCAAACATTGTGTTGGTTAATCCGACGGGCGAATGTTTGACAGAATAATTTTCACGTTAGCGGGGTGGCATTATATGCTTTTATGTGTGAAACTCCAATGAACAGCATTGTCATCAATAAGCCGTATCCCACACCGTTTGCTTTTGTTACACATATCCCAACACACAGCATATAAAAACCATTGGACAAACGAAAATATATATATATTTTTTTTATTTTATTTTATTTTATTATATACATATTATAACGTTGTACACCATGTACAAATGTGTATTTCTACAAAAATCAAATGAGATATATATTTTTGTATTTTTTTTTTTTTATTTTGCATTTTCATATTTTGGGACATCACTTTTTATTTCAAATTCAATTGAATTTATTATGCAGTTTTCTTTTTCTTTTTTTTTTGGACCAAGTGACTTGCTTTGAGATCAAAAAAATAAATAAAATTCATTTGTTATTTTGTTCGGGATTTTGTTACAGAATAAGAGAAAAAAATAAAATATGTCAACGCGATATAGGTATATGTATTTTAGACTTTTGAGATGAATAGAAATAGACACACGCCTTGTGATGGACATATATTGGAGCAGTGTTGAAATACATGTTGTGTTGTTTATTGTATTGTAGACAAGTTTTCAAACATTCAATGAATTATTTGATACATGAGATGTAAATATATAACAATGGCCATTTTAAAATATTGCCACTTTAATATCAAGAAAATATAAACCAACATATCAAATTTCACGTTAAATTGAATTTTATTATTGAATTTAATTATTATTTTACCAATCGAAAAAAATATAAAATATATATCAATTTTTTTGATAAAAAAGGCCGATTACACAGCTTGGGCAATACTTACCATTAAACGGGCAATCATTTTTATTATTGTTGAGGAATTTACATCAAAAATATATAACTGAGGTAAAATTTGTTTAGAAAACTAGGAAAAAAAAATATTATGATAACTAATATTGATTGAAAATATAAATCATAATAATTAAAAGCTGTTTGAATGAGGACAGGGAAATAAAATAAATGAAAAAAAAAAGGTCAAAACTATAATGTTTCAAAAAAGCTTACAATAATTTCTGTAGGTCGAACACTTCTTCGATTATTATATTTGCCTGTTACAAAATTCGGAATTTTTTTCAATAAATTTTGAAATGAGTTAATATCAATATTCCAAAATATATCGATCATAGAAAAAAAACAGGGAACGGCATTGAATACCTCTTTTCAAGTCATGATCGCCTAGTATTTTCCCCAATTTTTTCAATAAATTTTGAAATAAGTTAATAACGAAAAATAAAAAAATATCGATGGTAGGTAAAAACAGGGAACGGCTTCGAATACCTCTTTTCAAGTCATGTTCGCCGAGTATTTTTGCCAATTTTTTTAATAAATTTTAAAATAAGTTAATATCGATAAATCGAAAAATATCGATGGTAGATAAAAACGGGGAACGGCTTCGAATACCTCTTTTCAAGTCATGTTTGCCTAGTATTTTTGCCATTTTTTTCAATGAATTTTAAAATAAGTTAATATCGATAAATCGAAAAATATCGATGGTAGATAAAAACGGGGAACGGCTTCGAATACCTCTTTTCAAGTCATGTTTGCCTAGTATTTTTGCCATTTTTTTCAATGAATTTTAAAATAAGTTAATATCGATAAATCGAAAAATATCGATGGTAGATAAAAACGGGGAACGGCTTCGAATACCTCTTTTCAAGTCATGTTTGCCTAGTATTTTTGCCATTTTTTTCAATGAATTTTAAAATAAGTTAATATCGATAAATCGAAAAATATCGATGGTAGATAAAAACGGGGAACGGCTTCGAATACCTCTTTTCAAGTCATGTTTGCCTAGTATTTTTGCCATTTTTTTCAATGAATTTTAAAATAAGTTAATACCGAAAAATAAAAAAATATCGATGGTAGGTAAAAACGGGGAACGGCTTCGAATACCTCTTTTCAAGTCATGTTCGCCTAGTATTTTTCCCAATTTTTTCAATAAATTTTAAAATAAGTTAATACCGAAAAATAAAAAAATATCGGTAATACAGAAAAACGGGGAACGGCATTGAATACCTCTTTTCAAGTCATGTTCGCCTAGTATTTTTCCCAATTTTTTCAATAAATTTTAAAATAAGTTAATACCGAAAAATAAAAAAATATCGATGGTAGGTAAAAACGGGGAACGGCATTGAATACCTCTTTTCAAGTCATGTTCGCCTAGTATTTTTCCCAATTTTTTCAATAAATTTTAAAATAAGTTAATACCGAAAAATAAAAAAATATCGGTAATACAGAAAAACGGGGAACGGCATTGAATACCTCTTTTCAAGTCATGTTCGCCTAGTATTTTTCCCAATTTTTTCAATAAATTTTAAAATAAGTTAATACCGAAAAATAAAAAAATATCGGTAATACAGAAAAACGGGGAACGGCATTGAATACCTCTTTTCAAGTCATGTTCGCCTAGTATTTTCCCAATTTTTTCAATAAATTTTAAAATAAGTTAATACCGAAAAATAAAAAAATATCGGTAATACAGAAAAACGGGGAACGGCATTGAATACCTCTTTTCAAGTCATGTTCGCCTAGTATTTTTCCCAATTTTTTCAATAAATTTTAAAATAAGTTAATACCGAAAAATAAAAAAATATCGGTAATACAGAAAAACGGGGAACGGCATTGAATACCTCTTTTCAAGTCATGTTCGCCTAGTATTTTTCCCAATTTTTTCAATAAATTTTAAAATAAGTTAATACCGAAAAATAAAAAAATATCGGTAATACAGAAAAACGGGGAACGGCATTGAATACCTCTTTTCAAGTCATGTTCGCCTAGTATTTTTCCCAATTTTTTCAATAAATTTTAAAATAAGTTAATACCGAAAAATAAAAAAATATCGATGGTAGGTAAAAACGGGGAACGGCTTCGAATACCTCTTTTCAAGTCATGTTCGCCTAGTATTTTCCCCAATTTTTTCAATAAATTTTAAAATAAGTTAATACCGAAAAATAAAAAAATATCGATGGTAGGTAAAAACGGGGAACGGCTTCGAATACCTCTTTTCAAGTCATGTTCGCCTAGTATTTTTGCCAATTTTTTCAATAAATTTTAAAATAAGTTAATACCGAAAAATAAAAAAATATCGATGGTAGGTAAAAACGGGGAACGGCTTCGAATACCTCTTTTCAAGTCATGTTCGCCTAGTATTTTTCCCCAATTTTTTCAATAAATTTTAAAATAAGTTAATACCGAAAAATAAAAAAATATCGGTAATACAGAAAAACGGGGAACGGCATTGAATACCTCTTTTCAAGTCATGTTCGCCTAGTATTTTTCCCAATTTTTTCAATAAATTTTAAAATAAGTTAATACCGAAAAATAAAAAAATATCGGTAATACAGAAAAACGGGGAACGGCATTGAATACCTCTTTTCAAGTCATGTTCGCCTAGTATTTTCCCCAATTTTTTCAATAAATTTTAAAATAAGTTAATACCGAAAAATAAAAAAATATCGGTAATACAGAAAAACGGGGAACGGCATTGAATACCTCTTTTCAAGTCATGTTCGCCTAGTATTTTTCCCAATTTTTTCAATAAATTTTAAAATAAGTTAATACCGAAAAATAAAAAAATATCGATGGTAGGTAAAAACGGGGAACGGCATTGAATACCTCTTTTCAAGTCATGTTCGCCTAGTATTTTTCCCAATTTTTTCAATAAATTTTAAAATAAGTTAATACCGAAAAATAAAAAAATATCGATGGTAGGTAAAAACGGGGAACGGCATTGAATACCTCTTTTCAAGTCATGTTCGCCTAGTATTTTTCCCAATTTTTTCAATAAATTTTAAAATAAGTTAATACCGAAAAATAAAAAAATATCGATGGTAGGTAAAAACGGGGAACGGCATTGAATACCTCTTTTCAAGTCATGTTCGCCTAGTATTTTTGCCATTTTTTTCAATAAATTTTAAAATAAGTTAATACCGAAAAATAAAAAAATATCGGTAATACAGAAAAACGGGGAACGGCATTGAATACCTCTTTTCAAGTCATGTTCGCCTAGTATTTTTGCCATTTTTTTCAATAAATTTTAAAATAAGTTAATACCGAAAAATAGAAAAATATCGATGGTAGGTAAAAACGGGGAACGGCTTCGAATACCTCTTTTCAAGTCATGTTCGCCTAGTATTTTTCAATTTTTTCAATAAATTTTAAAATAAGTTAATACCGAAAAATAAAAAAATATCGGTAATACAGAAAAACGGGGAACGGCATTGAATACCTCTTTTCAAGTCATGTTCGCCTAGTATTTTTCCCAATTTTTTCAATAAATTTTAAAATAAGTTAATACCGAAAAATAAAAAAATATCGGTAATACAGAAAAACGGGGAACGGCATTGAATACCTCTTTTCAAGTCATGTTCGCCTAGTATTTTTCCCAATTTTTTCAATAAATTTTAAAATAAGTTAATATCGATAAATCGAAAAATATCGGTAATACAGAAAAACGGGGAACAGCATTGAATACCTCTTTTCAAGTCATGTTCGCCTAGTATTTTCCCCAATTTTTTCAATAAATTTTAAAATAAGTTAATACCGAAAAATAAAAAAATATCGGTAATACAGAAAAACGGGGAACGGCATTGAATACCTCTTTTCAAGTCATGTTCGCCTAGTATTTTTCCCAATTTTTTCAATAAATTTTAAAATAAGTTAATACCGAAAAATAAAAAAATATCGGTAATACAGAAAAACGGGGAACGGCATTGAATACCTCTTTTCAAGTCATGTTCGCCTAGTATTTTTCCCAATTTTTTCAATAAATTTTAAAATAAGTTAATACCGAAAAATAAAAAAATATCGGTAATACAGAAAAACGGGGAACGGCATTGAATACCTCTTTTCAAGTCATGTTCGCCTAGTATTTTTGCCATTTTTTTCAATAAATTTTAAAATAAGTTAATACCGAAAAATAAAAAAATATCGATGGTAGGTAAAAACGGGGAACGGCTTCGAATACCTCTTTTCAAGTCATGTTCGCCTAGTATTTTCCCCAATTTTTTCAATAAATTTTAAAATAAGTTAATACCGAAAAATAAAAAAATATCGATGGTAGGTAAAAACGGGGAACGGCTTCGAATACCTCTTTTCAAGTCATGTTCGCCTAGTATTTTTCCCAATTTTTTCAATAAATTTTAAAATAAGTTAATACCGAAAAATAAAAAAATATCGATGGTAGGTAAAAACGGGGAACGGCTTCGAATACCTCTTTTCAAGTCATGTTCGCCTAGTATTTTCCCCAATTTTTTCAATAAATTTTAAAATAAGTTAATACCGAAAAATAAAAAAATATCGGTAATACAGAAAAACGGGGAACGGCATTGAATACCTCTTTTCAAGTCATGTTCGCCTAGTATTTTTCCCAATTTTTTCAATAAATTTTAAAATAAGTTAATACCGAAAAATAAAAAAATATCGGTAATACAGAAAAACGGGGAACGGCATTGAATACCTCTTTTCAAGTCATGTTCGCCTAGTATTTTCCCAATTTTTTCAATAAATTTTAAAATAAGTTAATACCGAAAAATAAAAAAATATCGGTAATACAGAAAAACGGGGAACGGCATTGAATACCTCTTTTCAAGTCATGTTCGCCTAGTATTTTTCCCAATTTTTTCAATAAATTTTAAAATAAGTTAATACCGAAAAATAAAAAAATATCGATGGTAGGTAAAAACGGGGAACGGCATTGAATACCTCTTTTCAAGTCATGTTCGCCTAGTATTTTCCCCAATTTTTTCAATAAATTTTAAAATAAGTTAATACCGAAAAATAAAAAAATATCGATGGTAGGTAAAAACGGGGAACGGCATTGAATACCTCTTTTCAAGTCATGTTCGCCTAGTATTTTTCCCAATTTTTTCAATAAATTTTAAAATAAGTTAATACCGAAAAATAAAAAAATATCGATGGTAGGTAAAAACGGGGAACGGCATTGAATACCTCTTTTCAAGTCATGTTCGCCTAGTATTTTTGCCATTTTTTCAATAAATTTTAAAATAAGTTAATACCGAAAAATAAAAAAATATCGGTAATACAGAAAAACGGGGAACGGCATTGAATACCTCTTTTCAAGTCATGTTCGCCTAGTATTTTTGCCATTTTTTTCAATAAATTTTAAAATAAGTTAATACCGAAAAATAGAAAAATATCGATGGTAGGTAAAAACGGGGAACGGCTTCGAATACCTCTTTTCAAGTCATGTTCGCCTAGTATTTTTCAATTTTTTCAATAAATTTTAAAATAAGTTAATACCGAAAAATAAAAAAATATCGGTAATACAGAAAAACGGGGAACGGCATTGAATACCTCTTTTCAAGTCATGTTCGCCTAGTATTTTTCCCAATTTTTTCAATAAATTTTAAAATAAGTTAATACCGAAAAATAAAAAAATATCGGTAATACAGAAAAACGGGGAACGGCATTGAATACCTCTTTTCAAGTCATGTTCGCCTAGTATTTTTCCCAATTTTTTCAATAAATTTTAAAATAAGTTAATATCGATAAATCGAAAAATATCGGTAATACAGAAAAACGGGGAACAGCATTGAATACCTCTTTTCAAGTCATGTTCGCCTAGTATTTTCCCCAATTTTTTCAATAAATTTTAAAATAAGTTAATACCGAAAAATAAAAAAATATCGGTAATACAGAAAAACGGGGAACGGCATTGAATACCTCTTTTCAAGTCATGTTTGCCTAGTATTTTCATCAATTTTTTTGGAAATTTTTAGGATGTGTTATAATCGATAACGCGAAAAATATTCGTTTTTCCATGTTTTTCAAATTTTTTATTATTTTGATTCATGCTTTTCTTTATTTTCCACCCATGGAATTCTTGATTTCTATAGTATAATGTTAACTATAATAAGTTTATATAAATTTATTATAAAAAAGTTATTTAATTTTATTTGTATCTGTTTTTTTTTCGTTTCAAATTATTCAGAAGCTTTGAAAATACCAGTGCACGTCACTCGATCTACCTAATCAAATAAAATATACATGTCAAAAATACGTTAACCCAACAATAATAGTCGAAATTATTGAAATTTATTGAAAGATCAGCTAATTTTATAAATTTCAAAATCAAAAATGATTTTTTATCTTTATATGCTTTTTTTTTTTTCGAATTGGTTCTATAAAACCTTTGATACTTTTTTTTTTTTTATTTGAATATATATATATGAAAAATAAAAAAATAAAATAAAAAAGATGATGGAATGTAGTATAAAAAATTCAATTCAAATAAAAAATAAAAATTATTATTAAAAAAAAAAAAAAAATACTAAATATGAGATTTAAAAAAATAAAAAAATTTTATCAAAACGAAAGTGATGATAATTTAAAATAAAAAAAAAAAAAACTCGTTTTTTTTTTCTTTATTTTTGATTCTTGTTAACTATTATTATTATTTGTAATTTGAGTGTCAATTTGATAAAATTCCTTGGGCATATGCAGAGTAACATTAATGCAGAATCTCCCAGATCGTAAAGGGAGATGTTTGTGAGTTGAGAGATGGATAATCTAGTCAATTTGACACCCCCATCGAAACCTAATGGACTCGAGTATCCCCCTTATACATATCCAGCTGTCCATTTAAGGCACTAAACTCACATGTCAACATCTTAAATGTCAACTTTTACTTCCGGATTTTCAATTGAATTGATAAAAAATTAATTTATTTAAATATGACAAATAGAATTATTTACATATTCCCTTTTTTTTTATTATTTTTTATTATTTATATTTGACGAAGAAGAGTTATTATGTTACTGTAAAAAATTATCATCAAAGAAATTATGACGATAAATATAAACAACAAAAAAATGACTCTTGCTTCGACACTGTTAAGTTAGGCGTTAAACAAAAAAAAAAAATAATAAAAAAAAAAAGGTGCTTAGATAAACGAGGTAATCCGTTGAATCCGGTTTTTTTAAAAGTGTACAATATGGTTGAAGATATTTATGTTTTTTTTTTTTTTTTTGATAGGTTATTATCCGTTTATCCATTTTTCCGGTGACCACTTCTTGGCTACTGTTCACCCAAATTATATTTTATTACGAGACTGATCTCACACGCCTTCGTCGCACGTTCATTATTATCGTTTTTATAAATATATATATAAATAATTATAATAAATATCTAATTGTCAAATTCCTTGACCGTTGTTGAATGACATTAATTTTAATCCCTTATTTTATTTCATTTTTATTTTTTACAAACACAATATTCAAATCAAAAATTAAATAACAAAAAATTTGAGTTGATAGTTTATTTGTTTTTTATTTTTTGGCTTAGAAAGCTTTGGACACATTTTTTTATATGTAAAATTATCTTTGTAAAAATGATTTCTCTTATTTTTATTATTTTTTTTTTTTGCATTATTTGGAATTTTTTTGAATTCATAGTACATTGATAAAGAGTTTGTACATTGATCAATTAACTATGAATAATTAATTTTGTAAAAATTAAAAGTGCTGATAAACAACTATCAAATATTGTTAAAAGGAAAAATTCAAGCTAAAGTTTTGGAAATCATATTTACATCAAAATTTGATTGTGTGAATGCAGTTTTTAAAAAAAATGGTGTTTTTAAAAAACAAAAGCCATCTAGTGGTGAAATAATTAACTAATGTTTTCAGTAAATCAAATGTCGGTAAAGTAGATTATATTTATCGACTGTTGATATAATTCAAATGTAATTTTTTTGCAAAGTTATTCATAATTATAATAAATATATTTCAATTAATTATTTATTAGTTATTATTTTATTAACACAAAAAGATAAAAATGCAATTGAATTAAAAATATTATTTAATGTAAGACGTTGATCAATTTTTTTTATTTTTTTTTCTTTTATTGTTATCTTGTTTTTTGAATTAAAAATTTATCTTATCATATATTTACAATAAACTACAAGAATATATTGTCATCAATTTCAATGTCATCATCTTCTGAATCCATTTCATACAACAAATAATTTGTTAACTTTTTAATTTTTGTAGCTCGTTCAGTACCAGTTAAATTTTCAACAATTTTATCAACAAAAACACGATTTTCATCATTCAAACAATCCATAAATGAAAGTGATTTTATTGTTAAGCTTGGTAAAACAATATCATGAAAAATATATATCTGTAATAAATAAATAAACAATAATTTTAATAATATATTTTTTAAATATTTTTATAATTACCTTATTTGAAAATGTGTGATAAACTAAACTTGGTGTTTTTGTTCCTGATAATACACTGTAATTACCAGTACAAAATGCTGCAACTGGTTCTTCAACTTGAAAACGAACACAATTTCTTGATTGATCAAGAATATATGTTTGTCCATCCCAAGCACTTGCAACAATATCATCAGAACCATTACCTGTTACATCAAGACGTCCCAAAGCAAATATTTGATGATCAACTTGCATTGCCCTAAAATATTAATATTAATTTAAATAATAAATTAAAAAATTTTAATAATATTTTATTTTATATATAAATTCAACAAACCATAAAATAATTTCATCTCTAACAAGAATAATTGTACCATCAAGAGTTGCAAGTGCATATGGTTTACTATTTTCAACCTTTTTTTTAACAATTTTTTCTTCATTAATTTTTAAATTATCATTATTATTATTACTAGTTTCAATAATTTGATGATTTTTTTTTGAAAAATCTTCATATGTTGGTAGTATTTTATTATTTTTTTTTACATCAATTTCACCAAGTATAATATTACCACCAATCATATTACCATCAACTTGATCAATATCTGATAAATTCAATTTATTTTGATAAAATAATGATGATTCTTTGTTCATTGATAATGGCAATGTAGTATCATTAATATTATTTTTAGTACTCAATTGTTTTGGCACAAATATTGATGGTGTATCATCAGAATCATGATAATTTATAATTTCTGGTTCTAAATTACCAAGTATTTGAGTTGATATATTTGGATTTCTTGCTCTTGATATACCCAATGTTTGATAATCAACACAACTTGTTGTTTCATGTTTTGTTTCAGAATCATCTTGTGGTTTACTATCATCAATATTACATTTTATTCTCATAAATGTACCACCTGGTTGAGCTACAAGTAATGTTGGAATTCCATCACAAGTATGCTACATTAAATAAAAAAAAAAAAAAACAATATTAATATATTATTTTAAAAAAATATATTTAATAATAATTACTTGTAATCCAACACCACCAATTTGACCAGCACTTTCCCATTTATTAAGACCAATAAGTGTACCAGATCCAACACCATCATTACATATCCAACGATAAGATCTAACAACTCTATCAGTTAATGCAATTATTAATTCATTTGATCCATCATGATCAATATCAGCAATAAGTACAACTTTTGTATTTGGTGGAATTCTTTGTAAATGTACACGTTCCATTTTACAAGATAATTTATCAAACTCACTTATTTTAAATTCATCAAAATGTTTACCTTAAATTAATATTAAATAATGTTTTAATATAGGTATATAATATTTAAAATAATTATAAAATATTACCTATTTTTTCTACTGGATCTTTTGTATTACTAGTTTTTGAATTAACTAAACGAGGACTATAAAAAATATTAATCCATCCATCACCACAAATAACAACAAGTGCATTTCTACCATAATTAAATATATCACCGATAGCAATACCTGTTATCATACCAAGACCACTTTTTTTTTGCCAAAGTTTAGTACCCTTTATTTAAAAATAAATAAATAAATATTAATAATTTCAATAACAATAAATTATTTAAATTATAAGTATATATAAATAATACTAACTTTAAATATAAATAAATCACCCTGAATTGTTCCAACAACAAGTTCATTATCACCATCATTATCAACATCACCAATAGCTAAACTATTTTGTGAAACACAACCAGGTACATCAAATACAAGTTTTTTACAAAAATTAACGGCTCTTATATTTTTTAATTTATTATTTTGTATTGGTGATATTTTTGAACGAGGTATTTGTTGATTTAGTGTTGATTGTTGTTCAGATGATGATGATGATGATGATGATGATTGTTTTTGTTTTTTATCTGACATGATAATCAAATTGCTTGTTGATATGTTTTTGATAATTTAATTGGTACACGAGTATTTGGTAATGATGAATCAAGTGATTGCCATCTACTTGGTGGCCAAACAATAAAAGTTGCTTTACCAGTTATAAGACCAAGTGATATTGCACCAAATGTATTTGAATCAACAGTATGACCAGTATTATCACCTTCAACCCAACAATGTCCTTCAGGTACCTAAATAATTATGAAAATTTGTTTAATTAATAAATTTAATTAATATGAATTAATATCAAGTGTTTTATTTAAATATCAATAAATATTATATTTATTTTTTATTATTTTTTTTTTTTTGTTTTTTTACTTTGACAAGTGGATATTTGTAGCCAATAGTTCTTATTTCGTCACCCTCAAGACCAATAATACGTTTTATTAATTTTTGATTTGGATATTTTGGTGATGTAAATGATATAATATCACCGTGATTAATATTATATGTATGAATTGACCAACGATTTAAAAAAACATAATCATATTTTTTATTATCTGGATTTAATGATGGTTGCATTGATACACCTTCAACTCTTGCAACATAGCCAACTGTATCAACAAATGTTATTCCAATTGGTATTCCAATTAGAATATTTCTAATTACTGGTCGTAATCCCATGTAATCTGTTATTTATTTATCTTTGATTGTTTATCAGATAAAAATAATATATACCCAGTAACGATATATGAATATTTTTATTGTTTTAATTTATGATTAAATTCTTTTATTATTTATTATTAATATTATTTATTAATTTTATAAATTAATTTATTTGTTAATAATTATAAAGCCACTGTTAATTTATTTTATATAATTATATTTGATGATTTTGTTTGTTATTATGAAAAACAGCTGTTATATATTTTTTTTTATTTTGAGGTTATATTGACATACCAAAATAAATATGACAAAATGATTTTGTCATTTGCTTAAACTTGGCATTTGATTATGTTGATTATTAAAATTGTTGTTGTTTTTAATTTTATAATTAATTTATATAATAATTTTTATATGTTTTATATTTAATTTTGTTAATACAAAATAATAATATCTAGATTAAATTTTTTTCAGATTATCTTCTTTCAAATGTCTTCAAGTTCCAAAGTAGTTCTCTGAAAAACTATGGAAAAGGAAATTAATAACAAACATTATTATTTGGGATATTAAGGAAAACAATAAATAAAGCAATTAACGACATTATTGATTATTTTTTTTGTATTTTTCAATTTGCAAAACTTTATTTTTGATGCAGTGATGACAAAATTATATTTTATTTTGTCATAAAATGATTTTTTTTTACGAACAACATATACATATGTGTTTGCAGATAAAACAATTTTTTTTTTCTATTGAATATTATATAATTTAATAACTTTCTAATTTTCCAAATATAAATTCAATTTTTTATTATAATTTATAATATTTTTGTTTTATAAATTATTTATTTTTGAAAATATTTTAAAAGATAAAAAAAATTGTCAATTGACTTTCATTTATTAATTTATTTAAATTTTTTATTCAATATTTTTTTATAATTACTCTCTTTTTCTTGACTTGATAAAGTATAAAAAAAATGTACTTTGAATAATATTAATTTACTTTCTCCATAATTGATTCAATTAAATATTTTCTATTGATCATTTTTTGTTTAATGTTTTATAATAATTATATAAACATCAAACAACTCCACATGTGCATAAACAGTGATAATAATTAAAAAAAAAAAAGCATATACAATTGTATATTTTCATGAATCTTATTTTTGAATAACAATAAAATTTTTAATATTTATTTATACACATTAACACCACAATATTAATATTAAATTGATTATTCGTCATACCACATCATAATTATTTTATTTTATATTTTTAATATTTTATATAAACCCAAAAAAAAAAAAAAGAAAAAAGTAATTAATCATTTATTAATAACATTATTACATTAATTTTAAAACAGATTATTTATGTATTTTTATATATTTATATTATTTATTTATTTTCACAATTTTATATATTTATTTATTTCATTTTTAATAGTTATTGCACCATTTGCATTTTAATTATTTTATCAGTTTGTTTTTATTGTTATAAACATATGTGTATATATAATTTTAATTAATATGTATAATATATAATAATCTAAATATTAATACATTAGGATTTTGATAAAAGCTATATAATCTTTCTTTTTGTTTATGTTTTTTTTTCATTTTTTTTGTTTTTTTTTAGTGAAAAAAGTAACACGTGAGGGTAATATATAAAACAGCATAGTTAATGATTCCATTAAATATATAATAATAATATTTATAAATAAGAAATAAAATTACAATTTAATAAACGAAAAACAAAAATGCAAAGTCCATTTGTGTTATAAATAAAGCCATAAACAAAAAAAGAGAATATTAATTGTTATAATAATTATACATTTATATATATTTCTTTTTTTAATTTATTTTTCATTAATATATGGTTATAAGTAAACAATAATAATGTATATTTTTTTTTTTTTTTATAAATCATGAACATACGTGTCCAAATTTTGCTTTGTCCCCATAATAATTTTATTATTTATATATAAACTTTATTAATTATTAATAATGATATACAACAATAAAATAATTTGTTATTCATTTTTTTTTTTTTTTTTA